>JAJOHG010000235.1:0-41040 GCA_021029095.1 Phellopilus nigrolimitatus
GCACACGCTCTGCTCAATGGGACGTCAGGGAAGTTGCGATGAGTGGATGAGAGCTGCTTACCTGGATTGATGAGCGGCATACGGTGAAGTCCTCATGCTGAAGTAGGAGCTTTTCTCGCAGAAGAGGTGGTGGTAGGAGGGAAAGAGAGGCTGACGATGGAGGGCGCGAAGGGACGCGACTTTATGCGGTCCAAGACAACGTTCGAACTCCGACAGCACGTGATCGTATAGACCCATATTTGGTGCTGATCAGTCGGGTATAACGCACTGCAGATCCTTCGGCTGGATGCTCTTCAGTTGTAAACACCAAATTCGCTACTTCTTCAGCCGCAATCTTTCTTAAGATTTCTCAAAAGACGGCAGATGGGTCGTCGTCATGGATAGTAAGAGAGCTTGTCAAAGATAAAGTGATTTAATTTCGACCATCTTGTACTGTATATGCAGTACTCGCTCGGCATCGAATGCAACATCACCCAGTTTCGAATTGCATTTCGTACGCAACATGACATAAATCTCACCATGAGAGCAAAAAAAGTGAGCTTCTGACCGCCGCGTTCAGAAAATCATGAGCAGGTACGCTGTGAGGAACTCACTCGCGATATTACCATAAGTTTTTGGTATGACCACTGACAGGCATACAGTGTCTGATATTTCCGTTTTTCCGTTTCCACAAGGACCCGAGGCCCGATCCATAGTACAGTACAGAAGGTCCTCGCTCGGTTTAAGATTCCACGGAGTTATTTACATAAAATACTGTTTTTCTCATTTTATCTTGGCCTTAGTATATTTCCATTTCTGTAATAGTGTAGTTCGGAGGCGAATGCATAACTACACTCGGGATCTCTGGATTCTCTTACGGCATGGTTGTTCACTGCAAGGGCAGGATGAAGTGTCTGGGTACAGTTGTTGGGTGGAAAGCAAAGGACTTATATGCTCATGGGTGTAGTCGACAAGGCGCGGGTCTAGAAACTTAGCTGGTGGCCGTTTGAGTTCTGCGCGTGATCAGCCGACCCTGCTAAACCCGCGCTAGGATTTCTCATATCCAGAAATAGTTTGATTTAGCTCTCTAGTTTTAGCAGTCAAATATATTTTCCCTCTGTTGTGAGAATGCTTCCCTCGATAAGAGCCTCTTGTCCAGTCACGATCGGTTTGAGCCGACAGGATGTTCTATTACCTTATGTTTCCCACCAAGACTCGAATAAGTCCATCCACTACTTTTTGGAGTTTCATATCATACTGAAGCGCGAGAATCTCTCGAGCACAGCTCAAGCCTTTTCACCAACCATGAACTCGAATTGTCTGTCTCGTCTTCCTGCCTGGCTTTCTCACTGGTTTGGATACCGTGCGAATTCACCTCCGAAAACGCCAAACTACATCGCCTGGTTCTGGTCATTCGTCGGAGCATTTTCCGGCCTTTCTGTCCTCCAGGTGCGTCGTCGCTTTCACTACACCACAACTCGGAAAGGCTTGAACATCCCTACTACAGGCCATTTTCGGACATGCACATTACTTCATTGGCAGAAATGTTCCGAGCATTATCACTAGTTATGTGGGTAGCATGTCCTTTTCTTGCCCATCACACTGGCTCATTCTACGCTCAGGGTGCTTCTGCGGTCTTGTGCTACGGCGTTATTGAAGCACCGCTGGCCCAACCTCGCGCCCTCATCGGAGGCCACTTCATCTCTGCCCTCATCGGTCTCTGCATCACAAAACTCTTCAGCCTTTCGTCCCACTTTGAATCGCTGAGGTGGCTCGCCGGCTCGCTATCCACGTCCGTCGCTATCGTCGTCATGCAAATTACTGGGACTACACATCCTCCCGCGGGTGCCACGGCGCTTCTGGTCGCCGTCAACGACGAGGTGTGGGCCATCAGCTGGTACTATCTGCCCGTCATCCTGCTCTCGAGCACACTCGTTCTTGTTGTCGCGTTGTTGATCAACAATATCCAGCGGAGGTATCCTTTGTATTGGATATCACCATCTGCTCCACTTATGTCTCCTGCCGTCGTGTCGGCGGATTCGAGCGATGATGCGGTTGAATCCAAGGAGATGAATGAACAGCGCGTTTAGAAGTAGATGTCCCATTTTCATTAGTTATCACTGTCTCATTCTCTCATTCTTGATCGTCTCTTCCAATGGAGCCAAGCGCTCAGTATGTCTGACCCAATTGCTAAAGGATAGTACATTTGTATGAACCTGGTAAATTCTGTAACTGCACTTCTCAAAGCACACGAATGACTCTAATGAGAAATCTGGGCTCCACGGGTTCGCTTTCTGCTCTGCTTCAACGAGATGATCGGGATGGAATATGTATCGTATAAAGCTCAAATATCCAAAACTCAGTGGCTGCGACTAGGTAGGTAAAGGTTCACAATCTTGTAAAGGTCGCCAGGTCTTAGTGTTGCGAAATGTTCGTGGTTTAGAAACTTAATCTGACCGTCGCTTGCAACTCAAAAACTCAAAAAGGATCGACGTCGAGATTGACGTCACCACAAGTCGAGTACAAGTTGATAACGACCTTCACTCAAATGCACTTCGTCTGTAAATAGGCTGCTGAATGCTTATTTCGACTAATGTCGTCGACTATCTCTAAATTAATACCCTCTCTCAGGATTTCTACAAATTGAAAACAACCATATTCTAACGACAAACACCATCTATACTCGTAAACCATTATCCTTCTACCACTGTCGAGCGTACTTATTCTTTTTTGCTTGAGTATGTATCGTACTTTATTTTACTCCATCCCTAGGACCTTGGCGACATTCGCGTGACGAGGAGCAAGCTGAATTTTGAACGGCATCGGCGAACGTCCAGATAGTCCGTCGTATTCCATCAGGTCGATCGGTTCACCGGGCACCTCATGCATGTTGAATGCCCAGAGCATGCGTGAAATCGTCAGCCAGATTTCACGCTCCGCGACGATCATACCGGGGCAGATTCGACGTCTGGGGAATTCAAATCCGTCAGGTCATTTATGTCCATTTCGGAAACAACCAGCAGGACTTACCCTGCTCCGAACATCCAGTTGTCGCGCTCGTAAGCGTTCGGCAGATTGGCAGACTCCGTGTTGTTGGTGTGATCGTTGATATATCTCTCGGGCTGCAGTATCGAAAAGAGAAGTGAGCAGAAGCGTCGTAGAATAAAATGCTGCCGTCCTTACGTTGAACTTGTGGGGCTCTGGGTGACGCTCAGGGTTGTGGTGCATCGAGTACGTGTTGAGAACCAGCACCGTGTCTTTCGGGATATACTGGCCCTTGTAGACGATGTCTTCCGATGCGACGTGCGGCGTGCCGAGCCAGAAAGGGTTGTGGACTCGTTCGACTTCCTTGACGATAGCCTTCAATGTTTTGTCAGCTACTTTTGCACGACACGATGTAGGTGGAAAGGCGCACATGGCAATACGGGAGATCCTTCTCGTCCTCTATGGTGGGCAGACGGTCGCGGCCGACGACGCGGTCGAGTTCTTCCTGGGCCTTCTTCTGAATCTCTGGATATGCAGGAATGAGAGCGGAGAACCATTGCATGATCGAAGCCGTCTGTATCCAAAGCAAGTCATGAACACATGTGCAATGAATGATTTTAAGACTGCTCACCGTCTCAACGCCACCGATCATGAACGCGGAAGCCAAAATCGCCATGTCGAGGTCATCGAGGTTTTCAGACTCGCGAGAGAGGATCATCGTCTTGGCCAAGCAGTCTGGCACGTCTTCGCCAGCATTCATCCGGGCCTCGATGCTCTTGATCAGCCCGCCGTAGGTGTCGACGAGGCCCTGGTGAAGCTTCTTGCCTCGCGCTTGCAACGGCGTAGTAAACCATTGTAAGGGCGTGATAAAGTCGACGAGGTTCGAGACGGGGCCCGTGCAGTTCCTGGTAGCGAAATCAATCAATTCTCTGACTGTTTCCGAGAAGAATCGCACACTTACATGAACTCACGGGAAAGCTTGAGTGCTTGGGAGACCAACGGATCCTGGACGCTCTCCGTGCGGGAGGCGAACGCGATCGTGAGCATGTTGTTCAATGAGCAGCGGCCGGCGTGAGGTTGCGGGTTGATTGGGTTGTTTCCGGCGCGGTACAGCTCCTTCAAAAGTGTAGTGGCTTCGTAGTCAAGAACCTGAGAATAACTGTCGACGGCACGTTGGTTCAACCAGACAGACGCGATTTTACGGTGCTTGCGCCTTGAAAGAGTGTTATAAATCGACCGTTAATCGATTTAGTACCACGAAGCTTACCAGCGGTCGTTGTAGGGAGTAGCGGTGATTCCCCTTCCAACGAAGACAGTCTGCGATTTGATAAACATTTCTTTCCTCTACAGAATAACAGTAAGTATGGAAAGACTGAATAGCCAAAATATTAACGTACACTCGAAGTGACCACGCCGTTAGTGACAAGGAGATCCTTGGCAATCCCCGGGTCGGAGATGACCATGAAAAGCTGGTTTCCAATCCAAAGAGAATACAGCGGGCCGAAGCGCTTGTACCAGTAGTCCATCATCATTTCCGGATAATGCGAAAGGAAAGGGAACGATCCTGTAGTAAGGAGTTAGCCACTAGCAAATCGGAAAGTGTGAGTATAGGACTTGCCGATGATCGGAAGGCCTATAGGTCCGCTGGGAATAGCATAGCCGGCTTTGTTGTACAGCTTGCGACTGAAGACGCTGAGAGACTTGTAGCCGAAGAGTTTGGGGAGAACGTATAGGCTTGCGAAGAGGAGGATTCCTACAACGACGATGGCATGGTTGTTAGTGTTGGGAGTGACAGAGGGAGTTGGACCGGCGAAGGGGTTCAGTCTGGGCCAGGCAGAAACGGCAGGAGAAGGCTGGATAGACATGATCGAATGTGTAGTGAGTAGTGAGTATGAGAAGATGCCAGTGAAGGACTGATGATAATTGAGGATTCAAGCAGGAGTGTTTTATACGAGCCCAGAAAGCAGTGAAAGGAGTGAATTAGGGAGAGCATATGAAAATGATTTTTGGAAAGCATGGACTCCGATAGCTGTTGTTTGAAATGAAAGGCTTTGCTCCTGGATATGCCAAGGGTACGACAGAATAATTTGAGAACTAGATGGCAACCGTTTGAACGGAAGAACACGGCATGTTTGAATTATTGTTTGAAGGTCCCGTAGACTGACCAAAGTTTCATCACGAGCGAGGTCCCGAGCTACTTCGGCGAATTCAGGCCAATCACCAGCCCGTATGCATGTCGTAGGAAATTGACTGCATTAACTGACTTTGCAAGTATATTTTTGATTGTTTCTCCCGAGCCAATCAGCGCAAGTGAGTGAGCGAAAGTAGAAAAAGGCGCGGATTTAAGGATTTCATTGGTGACCGCTCAGAAAGATGGTGTCCTCCAATCAGTGAAATCGGAAAACCCCGCAAATAACTGATCACTGTAATTGATATTTGATCCGTCAACTGCTGGAAATGAAACCGCCGCAGAGCCAGTGACGGCGGTCGGGGCTCGGTTTTGCTTGAAGCCTTTGTATCCGAGGTCAGCGATCTGGAAGCGGTTATTTACTATTGATAGGTTTCCCGCGGCTTCTCGAGTGGTCTCGGACTCTGAGTCTCTGTCCATGGGATCCTCAGCCACGCGTATGGTAATACTAATAGCGAATATCGAACATCTGGCTTTCTGTCATTGTTCATCTTCGTTGCACTCCGAGAGGCGATGACTACGTTCGGACTTCAGCGTGCATGACTGACGGACCGGAATACATCGGGGGAGAGGGAGGCGATGCAGCGACTTCACAAAATCAGCGCTCCTCGGAACATCCTCTTCCCCCGCTCTTCGGAAGTGAAAAGAGTCAAGAGAGAAGACGAGCGTGTAGAAGTGGCAGTGCTTGCAAAAATAATAGCATCGACGGAAGTTAGTAATTACGTAACGCCGGCATTAGAGAATCGACAGCTTTTTGTTTAAAAAAGTGCTTCTAACATGTACAGTATACTACGCCTCCTTTAGACACCCAATCGTATTTTTGCTTGCTTCACAGTACAATGCTACTTTTCGTTGATTAAAATTTATATAACGGTTGCTAACTATACTGAGAGTGTTATATAAAAATTTAATGAGATTCTGTGTTCAAGAAAAAGTGAAAACAAATAATTCTCGAAAACAAGGATTTTGTCACGGACACAGGTCCTTTAGACACCCTGTGACACCAGCACAAACGTGCCAGATACGTTGGAGAGGTGCACGACAACGCGTTCGGCGAAATTTGCAGGTGTCACACTCAGACACCCAATGTACAGTACTCTGCCTACCATTAATGTTGTTGACCACCAATTTCCGAGCTTGAAAAATGTGAATAAAGCATACATTGTACTACATATTATCATATGGGTAAATCAGTAATAGGAGGTTCCAAAAATTTAAGGACTGCAGATGTCTATTGCATCATTCCTGCTAAATGCAGAATTTGAGACATTTTGGACTCTCGAGGATGAGCAAATGCATTTATTTTGCTCAGAATTTATATGCAGTTAGAACAGACCTATTGCAATGCATATGTAGAATTTCAGGCCGAAATACAAAGAAATGAAGGAGAAAATGTGGGGCGTCTAAAGGACCACCAGTGTCTAAAGGAGGCATAGTATACTGTATACTTCTTTCCGACAGGAGGGTCTATAAGTGCTCGCTTAAATATCTGCTTCGAAAGGACTTAGTATAAAATCAGCCCCATCCCTCCCTTTCGCCAAACAATGGCACGTTGGTACTAATAACCAGAGGTCCCTCAAGATTGCCAATAGAAGCTATCGGGATTGAACGACCAGGGGGAAAGCGTGTAGCAAAAAAGAGCGACTCCGGAGAAGTATGCAAATATGATAGCTATACCAAATTAATGACACTTTAGATGTTTAGACAGGCAGAGAGATGACGTACAAAGTTTACGAGAAGGATGCTCCTTGAGTTCCCAAGTCAGATCAGGGAATCCCATGATGTTGCAGAACATGTGTGCAATTATGGGAACAGACACAGAGCCTGAAAATATAGATACGACGATGATGAGCGACCATGACGAGAACGTAGACGAGAGGTTTACCCGTTCGTATGAACAAGAAGCTACATAGCCATCCAAATACGGTCGTGTAAATAAACTGAAACACTAGAGAGGGGAAGGTAAGATATGACGCCTGCGCACCAAATACAGACATACCAGTGCTCAATAGCGCAGTGCGCAGTGCATGCGCAGTCTTTCCTAGGCGCTTGTAGGTCTCGAAAGCATGGTGAATATGGGCTAAAAATATCGAACAACTGTCAGCATGACTTCGAACGCGAAAAAAGAAGCCTCAATGAGACAAACCAGTGCCGAACCAGCAAGGAGCAACCCATATCATTGCATTCTTGCTGTATCCGGATAACTTGTACACGGAGAGCACGCACGCGCGATATGTGATTTCTTCTGTAATGGGCGCCTTCAGAAGGGAGAAGTCAGTTTGTTATGGGAAATCTGGCTTCATAGTACCAGCTAACCATGACATGGTTGCGAAAGCCTTCCCAGGTAGAAATTCGAAGTACAAAGTCTTCATGAAAGTCCCAGCTTTGCTGAAACGGCAAGGTTCCACTCAAGAATGTAGCGTAGAGTGGTCCGAGGAACAAAGCTGGAACGATCAGATGTGCCCTCAACCCTTCAAAAGAAGGCAACAAGAGTGATGTTGACAGCCCGAGATGTTTTAGGGACAGATGAGTTGCGTTAGACTGTACAGAACAGACAAATTTATCAGAAAGAGCCCAGAGAGATTGTGTCGAGAATACTACCGCCTCGTCGAAATTAGATTTGATAGTGAGATGAACTATAACGCAGCATAGAATGCTGCTTAGGGATGCCATGACAGAGCGCGCTTTTATGACAGCAGGGTCATTTCTCCATAGTGGAGGTCTGGGTCGAGCAAAGAGAAGAGAAATGTATATCGACACGACATAGCTGCTTGAAATTAAACCAACAAGTCGAAGGCCATCCCAACGAGAGATTGGTGGGTCTGAAGACGAATAAGGCATAGATATCAAGCAAAGCGATTGAGAGGAAGGATAGACAAGAAGAGTGAGATCAGTGCAACGGATGCTTTTGTAGTCCCACAGAGGCAAAACGCGTCTGTGGCGTGGGATTTTGTCGAAACGCGCAGACGCTAAGATCTCAGAAGTTATAATTCACTATATGTAGGTTATGATACATAGGTTAGGAATAGAAGTATGTGGTAATATAAGGAAATGATAAACCCGACAACCCAGGGACGGATAGTATTTGGCGATGAGCGAGACCGGGGTCATAGCTCGGAGCATAACAGCTTTCCCCTAGCTACCTGGGCGCGGCACAGTCCTATCTCGGCCGGCACAGCGAGCAGCGATGCAAGAAGTATCCCAGCCGAATCAGCCAGTCCAATCGACCCAATCTGGAACTCGCGTTCCTGTTTTACACGCTCCGCAAGAAGATGATCTGATACCTCAGTATCCTCTCCCCTAGGATGATAATGATGTTCTTGATTAATGCGATGAAAGACGTTCACACTGTAAACATTAGGAATGACCGTAGGTATACATACATACAAGACAAAGAGAGAAAGATGGACGCACTAAGCCAACCCGCCGCATACGCCTTCTATGCTGATCAAGAGAAATACGAGGCCGACGGCAAGGCCTTCATACTCTTCGGGAATGACACCTGCACCAGACTCAAGTGCAAGAATGAAGAGAATCACGCTCTGGACAATAGCCGGAAGCGAAAGAAGGCGCGCAGGGAGGGGAGGAAGACCAAATGAGATAGACGAACGGGACAAGAACACAGTTGATTGGTAAACCAGCTATTAGGAGCGAGGGGCACGAAGCGACAAGCCCAAAACGATATATCAGCGAAGTCAATTGGATCGCAGTTCTACATAGCCCTTTAAGTAAGGCAAGCACGCACCTGCCAAAGTGGATAATAGTCCCGGATCGAATGGATTACGAGTCGCATAATCGGGTGCTCTCTGGGGGATGGGACAGGGTACACCAATGTCGGAGCAATCCCCTTCAATAAAACGCATAAGTATCAGAGTCAAAGGAAGGAGTGTATTATAAGAATGTACCTGGTTAATCGTATACTCAAACTATTTGGAATGCAGTCAGTCCGGGAAAACAACTGTTGCTAAGTTAAAGCGCCTTACAGTATAAACACAAACTGTTTATGAATTAGATCAGACGTCTCCGTAAATAACGAAAAGAAAACTCACAAAGGGGGAGCATATACTTCAGCAGCAGTGGCCTCACGAGTCGCCACTTGTCTTTGGCGGACAACGCTACGATACGGCTTTGCACCGAAGTCATAGCAGCTGCATAATCCCCTTGAACCTCATCCATCGCAGATGCCGACAGAGGTGCATACTCGGAAGGTGTAATCACGGAGTCGGGATCAACCAATGGTGGAATGGATGGTAAAACGTTCGCGTTCGGGAGGATAAACAAATAGGTTAAAGGGATAATTAGGGGAAGGACCTGTATGGACTATCAGCTGCAAATCTCCTGAAGCAAGGTGCATGCTTTCTACTTACAGAAGAAATTCCGACTCCGGTGCGTACACCCAGATTTCGTACTTCCCACCAGACAAAAGCGCCCACGAGCCCTGCAGCACCGGTCCCAGACGCAAAGTAACTGTTTGAAATGTTAGATCAATCTAACTAAGAAATCTACCCTAGATTTCGTACCCAACGCTGTGCCCCGCAACAGATGTCGGATGGTACGTTGTAGACAACTGTAGAAACGTCAACTCTCCCAGGCCTGAAAAGCACAGTAGGAATCATCAAGGTTGAAAACATATCTTCCGGTAAAACTCACCGGATGAGAATGATGCAAAACTAATACCCAGCAATCGCATTTCTAGCGAATCAAATGCAGCAACGACCTATCAGAGGCAGCTTCTTGAGTTATTCTAAAAGACATGAGACGCAGAAAAGTACGTACAATCATGCCGAGTGTACTCAAAAAGCAGCATCCTAACAAACGTTTCAAATAACGGATCCTTCCCTTCAAAAGATATGGCCAGCCAATTTTCGCAGCAAGCGCTGGCGCGATGTTGCAAAATGCAATGATACCTTTCGGTGTCGAAGGAGGAACGAGGTCAAGCGCGGCGGACAGGATAATGACGTATAATACTGGGCACGAGTTGTGAGGATTTTCTCACTAGCATGTTAAAGGAAGCGTACCGTTATTGATCAGACCAAACAGAAAGAACGAAAGGCCCAAATTGAAAAGGAGCCTTCGAGACCCTGAAAGAATTCAAAGTGTTACCTCACCAGCCAGCCGAACCGCTCAGCACGATCTTACCTTTGGTATCTTCACCCGGAGATTCTCCCGTCAATAGTGCCAACTCGTCCATGTGCTCTTCGTGACGGTCCATTGCAGATTCAGATGGACGAAGTTCGATGTATTCAGACCAAGGCCCGTTGTTTCTGTCTGAGTTACGGTCGTTGGTCAGATGTAGCATGCGCGACAGAGCCACGCCACATAGGCGCAGCACCGTCAAGAGAATAACGTGCGACGACAGTTGCGGTTAGAGGCGGCATCGAGAAACTGCCGATGTCGATATAAAAGTCAATTTCTGACGTAACCCGAAGATCCTGAAATTTACCACAACGGCGACGTCCTTCAACCTCTCCCGTCATTCTTAGGTCTTACTGGTACGTTTATCCAAGCAGAATGAGCAGGCAAGATAATGCACAAGCGGGACCATCAAGAAAGTCGTCTGCCCCTCATAAGAAGAATGCGGCAAAGAACAAGAAAACGGCACCGCACAAAAAGTCAAGAACAGCGTCCGAAGCCCAAGTTATTGAGGCTCTTGAGAGGCAAGTCGTAGAATTTGTGAGTTAGCCATCCAGTTTATAATCAGGTTCGGACTTACAAGACATCCAGGAAGCACCAGCGGGCTTGTCTGAATTCGCTGACCTACCCGTTTCCATGAGCACGAAGAAAGGCCTGAAGAAGTCGTTTTTCATCAAGATGACTGACATCCAAGCGCGTAGTGTACCCTTGTCGTTGAAAGGGAAGGATGTTCTGGGATCGGCGCGAACAGGAAGTGGGAAGACGCTTTCATTCTTGATACCTGTGCTGGAAATGCTGTACCGAAAGAAGTGGGGCCCACAGGATGGTCTAGGAGCATTAATCATATCACCTACCAGGGAGCTTGTGAGTTTCCTCTCTACTTTTACACGGGCCTTTCCAAATGCAATGAGCAGGCGGTCCAAATTTTCGAAGTGCTGCGGTCGATTGGAGGTTATCATTCTTTCTCTGCGGGTCTCGTAATAGGCGGGAAGAACGTGAAGGACGAACGAGATCGTTTGAGCCGCATGAACATCCTCGTCGCGACGCCCGGGAGACTGCTACAACACATGGATCAGACGTTCGGCTTTGAATGTGACAATTTGCAAATGCTTGGTACGTTGTCTTACTTAAACTGTGGCCTACTGCTAAAGCTTTTATGATAGTGCTTGACGAAGCCGATAGGATTCTTGACATGGGATTTTCACGAACATTGAATGCACTTCTTTCACATCTTCCGCGATCGCGTCAAACACTTCTATTCTCCGCGACGCAAACCGACTCCGTGAAGGATCTCGCCCGTCTGAGCCTCAAAGAACCAGTCTACGTGGGCGTTAAAGAAGAAGGTTCGGAGACAGCTACCCCAAAGTCTCTGGAGCAGCATTACGTCGTGTGCGAGCTCGATAAGAAACTTGACATTCTGTGGAGCTTCATCAAAAGCCATTTGCAGAGTAAACTCCTCGTGTTCCTGTCCAGTGGAAAACAGGTAATCCGATTCCAACTAAACTATACGTTGCGCTGGTGCTTACTTCGTAAATGATCTGCGTTAGGTCCGCTTCGTATATGAAACGTTCTGTAAGCTACAGCCAGGTATGCCCCTCCTGCACCTACACGGCAAACAAAAGCAGGCGACGAGACTCGCTACCTGTACGCGCTTCACGTCGACAAAGCACAGCGTGCTTTTTGCGACAGACCTTGCGGCACGTGGCCTCGACTTTCCCGCGGTCGACTGGGTGCTGCAAGTCGATGCGCCCGAGGACGCTGATACGTATATCCACCGCGTCGGCCGTACCGCGCGCTATGAAAGCGCAGGTAAAAGTCTTCTTTTACTCTGCCCGAGCGAGGAGGATGGCATGCTCTCGGCTCTTCAAAAGAAGGAGATTAACATTGCAGAAATCAAGATCAAAGGTAGCAAGACGCAAAGTATTGAGAAGCATCTTCAGAACTTGGCGTTTCAAGATCCTGAGATCAAGTATCTTGGTCAACGTGTATGTCGCTCGTTGTACTTTTTTGATATACCTGATTTAAGAGCATCGCGTAGGCCTTCGTATCGTACATGCGGTCAGTGTACCTGCACAAGGACAAAACTATATTTCAGGTCGACAAACTACCTGCAGAAGAGTTTGCCACTTCCTTGGGTCTGCCGGGTGCACCGAAAATTAAATTTCTCGCCAAGGAAGCCGCGAAGAAAAAGAAAAATGCCTCTTACATTGTTGCGGAAGCACAGCGTGAAGCTGGGCTTCCTGAACAAATAGCGGAAAGGGGAGAAAGCGATGCCGATGAGTTATCTTCGGATGAGGAGGATGAGGAGGAAGGCAACAGCCAGGTAAAACTTACAACAGCTGAAACTGAAGAACCTCAGGCAAAGAAGGTACGTCTAACAAATGGTTCGCCGTGATGGTGACACTGACTACTTTGTCTCAGAACGCCATCCGCACAAAATATGATCGCATGTTCGAGCGTAAAAATCAAAACATCCTCTCCGAGCACTACACGAAGCTCATCGACCATAGCGCGGACGGCGTTGTTGGCGACGATGACGAAGACGATTTCATTACGCTCAAGCGCGCGGACCACGGACTGCCGGACTCGTTGCCCATTTCCGAGATGCTCTCGAAGCGCAAGCAGAAGATGGGGCAGTCGAAAAAGGCGATGCTCAAGCACCATGGGCTTGGAGAGAAATTACTTTTCGACGACGAGGGGCGGGCGCATCAGCTGTACGAGATGCGTGAAGTAGACGAGGAGTTTGAAGGCAAGGACGTTTTACAGGAGGCGCGCGACTTTGCGGAAGGCGAACGCGGGAAACTCAAGGAGGCAGATGTGCAGGATAAGGAAGAGGCGCGCGAGAAGAGGAAAGAGAAGAAGCGTAAGAGGAAGGATCGTGAGCGCGAAGTAAGTGGATGGTCCTCGCGACTGAATGCGATGCTCAGTAATATATTTCAGGAACATGACAGCGAGACCGAAGCTGGAATCCGATTTAGTCCTGGAATTGACGAGGGATACGAAGCTCCAGACTTTGGCATGGTCCCTTCGGACCATGAAGACGAAGAGGACGAAGCACCGCCGTCCAGGAAATTAAAACGTTCGCGAGTCTCAGCAGAAGATAAGGGTTCCGACGCAGGAGTACTTGAACATGATGAGGAACTCGCCTTGAGGTTACTTGGCCGTTGATATCGTGTCTCATTTTCTTTATGTGTACGACGATGAACTTATTCATGTGAGTATTGGTGTAGATGGCAATTGTTGTCCGAACCCTTCCAGTCCAATTTTACAACCACGTACGCGTTTCATCTTAGTGTAAGTACTCGCATCCTTGTCCAAACTGGATGACATAAGTGACTGTTTCAGTGGTGATGAATTAATACTTCCCCAGTAGCAATCGAGACTTAATGGTCTAGTTTAGGCCTGTAGTCAGTGCGCTGCTTGTCGTAACAAGCATTTGAAGTCTGAACAGCAGTGTGCGGCGTGTGCGCTACTGTAGCTCCCACTGTCCGTCGATCTTTCTTCGCAGAAGAGATCGGCACTTGATCAATATACTGCGAAGTACTTACTGAAACACTGAAATTGAAAGCGGAAAATAAACGTAGATCTCTTCCACCAGCAGACAAGCGACTGTGCGCGTATGAAGAAACGAGAAAGAGACACGACGCCGATATTAGATCCACACACATAGAAAAAAGAAAGACAAAGGGGATGATTTTACAGAGCATATTCCTCCCGGGCTCCTCTTGCCTTCACACATCATCCACCATCCCATTACCCCTTCACGAGCCCAATCGTGATCTCCGCCCCGTCGTCGTGTCCTTTCGCGCCCGCGCTCAGGCCGAGCGCGAGGCGACACCGCTCGTGCGCCCAGCGCGTGAGGGCGACGAGCTCACCATCGTCCGTATCGCGCCGCACGTGCAGCTCGACCGTCACGACGAGCGCGTCCGCATCGCTTGACTGTTTGGCGGCAGAAGAGCTCGAGGGCAAGGAGACGGGGAACGGTGTGAGCTGCCACATGTGCGGAGCGGGAAGATGCAAGACGAGCGGGTGGCGCTCGATCTGGTTCAATAATCAATGTATTTTTATTATTCAGCTGGATCTAGACGTGAGACGGCGAGACGAACCTCCCGCATAACCCGCAAGAACGCCTCCATGCGCGCGCCGGGCATGCCGCGCGGTGGCGCAGTCTGGAGGAGTACCGCGCCCTGCACGACGACGGCCGGGTACGCAATTTTGAACGTCATGACAGCCTCGAGCGATGCGAGGAGCAGGTCGTATGCTTGGTGTTGAGACCTAATGGCAGATATATGACGGCTCGTTAAAAAATATGAATCGTACACAATACTGAGCATGACGCACGCAGGCAGGACCAGCGCACCGCCGACTAGCGCAACGGAGAGAACGAGGGGCGCAACGGTGAATGGATTTGCGAGAATGGCGGCCGCGGGCGTCACCGGTGTCAGTCTCGAGTAGGTGTAAGTCCGAGAATGAGGGAGGAGGCGCGTGAACAACGGAAGCTTGTGTCCGCTGGCTGTAATTCCGAAAAGCAGCAATTTCAATCCTTCGATTACTCATGCAATGAGGGAAAAGGAAAGGACGCACTTGATAGAAGTTTACTATGATTATCGTAGAACAGGCATGTACTGACGAGCGAGATGATGGTGATTATAATTAAAAATAACGGAAATTGCATGCTGCGAATGACTCGTTAGTTCTGCTCCGGAGAAAATAATATTAAGAACACAACAGAGAGACTCACCCCTCCAAACCAGTATCTTCGTCCCCGCGATGATGGTGATGCCCGTCGCCGGCGGACAAGAGTAAGTGTTCCACAGTTTCCTTGCAGACGTAGACCGAGGAGAATATTAAGTAAATAGTTTGCGCAAAGAGAAGGAGGGTTTCTATCCGTGCGTTGCTTCAAGTCAGGACAATGGAAGTCAAAAACCAGCCACACCCACAAGTAGCAAAAGCACTCACCCGTAGGGTCTTCTTGTTTCTGACTGCATCGAGCGCAAGGACAGGTATGCAGGCAAAACGTGGCGCAGCGCGACGCCGAATGCGTCAAAGACTACCCAATAGCCTAGTCCAGTGCACGCGAGCGAACCGAGCTGCTGTCCAGACACCCACAGAGCCGCACCCAAAGTGAATTGTATTAAGGACAGAGCCATCTTATCTTTAGGCACCGTTCGCGGCGTTTCTGGTGTCAATGGGGAAGGGTCGGGGCTCGTAAGCCCTACAGCTGTTCCGTTCTCAGACTGCGCCTGAGCGAACGTCGACGTCGCGGGTGCAGCAGAAGACGGAAATGGCGAGAGCGGTCTCCAGTTCTGTTCCGGGGACGTCGAGAGCGCGGCGTGCGTCGTGCCGGGATCGAGGAAGGAAAAGAAGTTGTGCGATAAGGAGTGCTTGTGGTGGTGCCCCCGCCGCGTCGCCCTGGCCGCTGCCGACATGGAGTTGATGCTACTCGCGCCGTCCGAGCTGGAGCTAGTCGACGTGCTCGATATCGTGCGTTCTACGCGACCGCCGAAGGTAAAGCCCTCGCCGAGGCGACGCAGGCCCGGCGGATCCTGCAGGCGCACGGACTGCATTTGCTTCTGCGACGGGCCTGGAGGAATGAGCATGCTGGGGGTCTCGTCGAGGGTGATCTCGATCTCCTGCGCACCGTCCTCTGCGATCGTCGATGCAGGGAGCGAGCCCGGGCGCGGAAAGAAGACGGAGAGGTTGCGCGAGTGGATGCGCTGGTGGTGATGGCGGCGCATGCTCGGCGGGGACGCGGGCGGGTTTGGAAACTGCAGCGAGGCTCCGAGCGACTCGGGCGGCGACGAGGACATATTTGAAGAGGGAATACCGGGCATGGTGATCGAGCGGGTTGGGAAAGAGCCGAGGGGAGGAGGGGACAGCATCGGAGCTGCGAATGGCGGTATGGCTCCCGATGACGACATAGCCCGCGAGTGAGAACGGGAATGAGAGTGTGAGTGTGAGAAGGACTTGCGGAGAGGAGAGGAGGGGGCATGGGACAGAGAGTCGAAGCTAGTTCGGGGGTATGGGCCAGGAGGGGGCGGCGGGGGTCTGCGCGCCGGTGGATCGTCGGGCAGCACAGGGACTGAGTTTACGCGGATGCGGAGAGGCGAGCTGCCAGATTCTGGTACGCCATTGGCGACACCATTTCCACTGAAGCTATGAGATTCTGGGAAGGGAATTGGAGCTGGTTTTTGCGGCGGAAGCACTTCAGCAACATTGACTTGAACGACCGTTTGATTCTCCTGCTCTGTGTTGTCCTTGGATGACTTTCTTCGATGCATAAGCGATAGCCAACGAGTTAAAGAGAGACTAGAGTTAAGCTGGGATACTCAGAACAGAACAGAGCTTTATTCGATGCCGACGAGTGCAGATCGAGCCGACAAGACAACTGGAAGATATCGGTCAATGGCGCGTCCTACACGCTGGCACGCGCCGAACCGACGTCTGGTTTCCATAAACAGCATTCGCGCGAAGCGACTTCTGGTACAATGTCATTTATTACGAACAAACTACACACTTGAAATCTACATATCCAGAGCTAAGATGGTCGCCTACACAATGGTACATGAATCACGTCTCCTGGCTGAATTCCAGGTATGAAGGTAGAAGCGCTGGATGGGCTTCTGACAGTACAGTCATTCACCGGTCAATGGGACACCACCGGTCAATGGGACACCCGCCTTAAACACCCATTTCTCGACCGTTTTTTAATTAATTTTTTGCGATTTCGAGCTTCAATACATACTAAAGTACTGTCCACCAAGTGTGAGCCAGCCAGGCTCAGTATTTCTTGAGAAATGCTCAAAATACTGTCAAAGTGTACTAAAATGGTAACTGCAACTTGGTGTGACATAATACATTCTGCCTTCCGCACACATTTTCTCCCTTTGAACCAGCACTTATTTTTTCATATAATGAGAGGAGAATATGTTCTAAACATAAACATGATATTATGTGAAGGAGAATTTGAACCTATCTTGAGAATGACAGTATATATGCACTATCCTATCAACAGGTCACAGGTGTTACAGAAGTCCCATAGGTGTCCTAGATGACTTCGAAGACAATTTAATTACTTGGCACAATAAAAATACATGGTTAGAAGCATATTAACGAAGAGGACATCTGTAGCTACCAGTACATGCACTTACCATATCATCTGGTAATCGGTATCACTCGTAGTTACTCTACTATTGTGGTCAGGGTCGTGGGAAAACTACTGTCCCATTGAGCGGTGAGGAGCAAAAACGTCACAGCTTTTTGTTTTAACCATACCTCTTTCATTTCTCCTTATTTTTACACGAAATTCTGCGAGGATGTTCTACAGTAGTCTGTTTACTTGTCATCATTTTTTGTTTTGTGATAAAGGGGCAAAATCTGGCTGAGTTCGCGATGGCGATTTGGTGTCCCATTGACCGGTGAATGACTGTACACAACTTCTTTCAAATGAAAAATAATAAACGGCACTCCATCCGATTTTCACTGTATGTTCCCAACTTGACACGGTCACTTGGCAGAGTCTACCGCCTGCTGTACCAGTTCCTGTAGCTTGTCTGAGCGTGGGATGATCTTGCACTTGACGGGCTTCGGGTGTCTGAAGAAACGGAGTTTTGGAGAAGCAAAGCATGGTAGATACAGATGGATGTTTGTATTGCCAGAAACGCACAGTATAAAACTAGACGTATATTCCCCATATAGTGTGATCTGGTAGCCGTTCGCGTCGAGTGGCTTCCGCATATCGAAGGCTGCGGGAATAGATGCGACTGCGATGAAGAGCTGCAAAGCGAGTATTGGATTCAACTATAAGCGTGGATAATGTGTAACTGTTACGTACTGTATTTTCTGCGAGAAGCGAGACTAATCTCCGGGCAGATCCTAGCGAGACAGAAAAGATCGTAAACATGTCAAAAGGTTTTAGAGACTGAAAACAAACACAGTGTGTTTCGAATCCCGGAAGAGCTTCTTCCCGTTTTCCGGTATGTAGCGCTCTGGATTGAATCTGTCTGGCTCTGGGTACTCCTTGAGATCTCTTTGCATCGACACTTGTCGGACAAGTGGAAGAAGCCATTTGGGAACATGCGGTATATATATATCAATCGCGCACTTATCATTTTAACTGCGTAGATGAACACACCAAGCGGAGCTACTGCCTGCCATCTTCAAGTGCCGAATAAAATTTGTGCTTCTTTAAATAATGATAAAAGGGCAAACGCTTCCAAGTCACCTCAAGACCTCGTCGCAGATGGCATTTATAAACGGTACATTCGCTTTGTCGTTAAAGGTCGGCAAGCTATCGTTTTCTACAACTCGGTCGAGTTCCTCTTGGCCTCGCGCGTCAGGACGCAATACCATTGCCAGAAAAATGAATGCATTGCCGACACAATCTGCACAAAAGAAGAGGATAAGTAAAAGTCAAAGAGGGTGATTGGATGGCTCGGGATTTTGTAAAACGTAGAATTCACCGTATCTGCGTCCGCTATTTTTTTTTTTTCGAAAGGCAAGGAGTTCAGATACATGGCAATGGTAGGATAAAAAAGACGGTCAGATGACTCCATATGATTACCCGTCATTAAAGGAATCGCCGTTCCGGTCGAGCAGGTACAACAACATATTGAATATATGCGTTGCAAACTCACTACAAAAGCGTAAGTTCATGCGTGGAAATAGGTAAGGCTACTTAGCGCTCGCCCTTGATAAGAGAAGGAAAAGAAGTGAGAAGTCTTCGAGGGAAGGGGCTTCTGCATGAATGCAAACTAAGTATATAACGAAACTTTGTGTCCTCGATATGAAGTAAGGCAAAAGGGAAGATAACGCCATCCTCGAAAATCCGTTACGTTCCTTCGAGCCGTAGATTGAGAAATGGATGCCTCAGGCTTAGCTAATGATGAAATGTCTTGCCAATAAAGGCAATACAGCATCTGATTCTGAGCGACTGATGAAAAACGTGATAGTAAGACTGTGACATACCGACGCAATCCCGACATCCATGACGTCATCTCGGTAGCGCAATGTGCACGTGCGCGTCGCGCCGATCCCTTGGTGGCTGGATAATGACTTGTTTTTGACGGCGTCCGCTTCTCCTCGTCGTTCTTGACCGCGGACCACGACCACCCTGTCCGTCGGCTGTCAATTATCGTTGTCGTTGGCGTTGTCATTTCCGCTCATTCATCTGCTACTTCAATTTGTTTTCTTTCACAATGCTGTCCACTCTCTTAGCTCCTTTTGATGCCGAGCCTCCTTCGTTAAAGTCGCAAGCTATCGTCAAGCAAGAACCTACCTGCCTTCTGGACCTCCTCTCCCCTTTCTCGGAGACAAACCCACTGGATCTTTCTGCGCTATGTCCTGAGCTGGACAGATCGTGCTCCGACGCTTCCACCGACTCCTCTTGTGCCAATGCCTCGCCGCTGCTCAGCCCACCTTCGACGGAGGCTGACATCGCTCACTCAGAAATTGACATGGCCTATTCTACGGCTCCAGTGAAAAAAGAATGCGAAGACACATATATCGCACCAGGGCCTCTTTCTCTCTTTTCCGACTTCCTTGGGGGGCCCGAAGACGTAAATCAGGACGCATCAGTCCTCGGCATCAGAAACACCTTCATCAAATATTCAGTGCCACCCATCTCAGGTACTTTCCCTTCGAAGGGTCTGGCAAATTGTTCCCCGTCGGAATTGCAGCAAGTCACGAACGCGCCCCGCAAACGCCGAGGCAAGGTGTTTTCGCGGACCGTACCCTTTGTCGCCCCCTGCCAGCCCCTGGACGCAGACGTCTGGGTAGAATGCTCCGATACGAACGACGGAAGTCCGGATGCATTCGGGCGCGTCGTTAGAGTGCGCGGTTGGACCCCGCCAGAAGACGACAAGTATCCTCTGGCGGACGTCTTCGGGGATTGGGCCCAAATAGCAAGTGCTTTCTTGGAAGGCGAAAAAAGCAATGGACCAGAAGGTGTCGTTGTAGACCAATCTGCGGCCGAGAAATCGAAGACTAAGGCTGTGGCCAAGTCATCTAAACCCATCAAGTCCACCGCCGGTGCACCTTCTAATTCCCCCGCTGGGAAGAAGATTAAGTGGGCGCGCCGAAGCCAGGCCAGTCACGCAGAGAGCCGTAAGAAACGGCGTACCACGCCCGCGCTTACGCTCGCTCCTAGATATGCTGCACCACCTGTCTCTGTCAGCATAGACGTCCAAAGTCTCCTTGTCCCGCCCCACGCGCGCGAGCAGCTTTTACCCCGGGCGTCTTCTCCAGCAAGTCTTCTTCCTCGACAAATACCTGTTTTTCCCGGGTCAGGTCATGTATCTTCTGGTCCTGGCTCTGCGCGTCTCGATTCGGACACTACTGCTCCTGCCTCATCACTGAAGCCCTTCCGCCGCTCGCCGCGCCGACTTTCTGCACGCTCGAACCAAGCGTCATCCGTGTCCGGACCTCGGATAGAGCCGATCGCGATGGGTCGCAAACATAAGCCTGCGCTCGATCCGCCATCGCAATTCCAGTTCCAGTTACCTTTGTACCCTCAATCGGAACAAGCGCAAGTGCAGCAGCAACGGGAGTACAAGAAACAACAATACGATTCCTCTCTTCCGTGTGCACAACCTCCTGGAAAGGGGAAAGCGCGCCTCACCTCACTCCTGCCGCCGGCGCTCGCCAAGTCGATCACGCAGCAGGCCCACGTGGCACGCGCGGAGGAGAGCGTGCGCGTGCGCCGCTTGCTTGAGGAAGACATGCGGCAGCTCGAGCGGGACGAAGAGGATGAAAAGGGGCGCCAGCTCGTCAACGAATACCTAGATCTTGGCTTGGGCTCGGGAGAGGGCGAGGCGGAACGAGGAGCGTCAGCCGCGCGCAGCGACACGACCAAGCTCCTGCCACTGCCGACGCCGTCGAGCGGTCGCGCGCTTCCCGGACTGCGCTCCTTCTTAGACCTCGACTATCCATTCTCGCCGCGTCGCCGTGCCCTTGGCCGGTACAGTACGTACCCGGTTGCCCGCCCCGGTGAATGTGCGAGCGTTCAGCACAATATCACCGCGTCGTTCGCGGACTCGCTGTCGCGGACGCTGAGCGAGAGCGCGTCTCTGGCGCCTGTACATCCTAGTCCCGCGCCTTTTCTGCCAGGTATTTCTCCGAAACGTCGTTCTACAGACAGTGTAGATTCGGAGGTACCTGCGTGCGCAAAGAAGATGCGACTTACTTGATATACAAACAGATTTTTTAGATCGCTTTCTCCGCTTTTTGTCTTGAGTTATTATATCCGTCCGTCTGTCCTTGCTATCTTTCTTTTACTCGACTGAAGGCTACTTCGGTCGGTTTATCTCGATGTTATTTGTATGCCTGTTTATCTATTACTTCTCAGTTTTCAAAACCGATATAGTTTTCAGACCGCAAGCCAAGGAGACATCAAAGCGAGTCCGCTCGGAATGCATAGAATTAAGCCTGAGTGTATCCACATAAGATAAATAAGCTAGCGCTTCACTTGCCTCCCTTGCCTTTTCCCTTCAAGTTCCCGCCTACGGTCCTTTTCGCGCCCCCGCCTCCAAAACTCTTCCCCTCAAACCCAGGTCTCCTCTTCGTATCTTTCTTCCCTGTCTTCCCGGCCCCCCCTTTCCCACTACCTTTCCTTCGCTCATTGCGCATCGCGATATTGTCCGTGCGCTTCTTTTGCTTCGCCGCCTGCGCGTTAGAGAGCTGCTCCTTGCGTTCCTCCCAGCCCTTCTTGCTCTTCCCCTTCTCTTTCTCCTTGCGCTTTACGGCCTTCTGCAGCCGCCCCGCATCGTCGCGCACCTTTGTGCCGGCGACGCGCGCGCCAGCCTTCTCCCACGCGTCGCGCTCCTCGAGCGCCTTGCGCTTCTCCGCGGGCAGTGCCGCACGTGCCTCCGCGCGCTTGGAAAGTTGCGCGAGCGCCTGCGACGGGTTGGACGCGGTTTTGAGGTTCTTGTGGAGTGCGGGTGCGGAGCCCGCAAGCGTGGAGAAGGCGACACTGGTGTATTCGGGGTTGGACTCTTGCGAGACTGGCGTGTGCGAGGTGACGTCGGGAACGATGAGCTGGTTCTGTTAATTGAAATAAAAGTTTTTTTGAGTCAACGTCGCAAGGGCGAAAGCAGTCGAGAAAGAGTTTTTTTTTTCTTTCATACCTTGGTCTGAGGGCCACTCGGAGTCGGCTTCTCTTTCCCCTTGCCCTTCTTGCCTCTCTCCTCCTCTTCGCGCCTAATTTTCTCCTTCGTCTCTTTTCTTCTTCGATCGCGCATCGCACCACGCTGCTGCCTGCGCTCCTCTAGCAGTTCGTCCTTGCTAGCCGCATCGCCGCCCGCGCTCCTCTTCGGACCCTTCTTCTCCCGGAGCTGCTCCATCCGCGCATGCAGCTTCGCGCGGAGCGTCTCGATGCTGCCCGACGCGGCCATGGGCGTGTATTCCACGTCCTCGCCTCCTTGTACACCGCCCTCGTCATCATCGTCGTCGCCTTCCGCAGAGTCGGCGTCGACATCCATGTCGTTCATATCTAGTTCGAGTTCGTCGATCTCCGAACCCTCATCATCGTCGCTCTGCACCCTCTGTTTGCCCTTCTTTCTCGATGCTGCGCCAGACAGAGCATCATTTTTCTTCGAAGATTCTTCCTGCAGCTCGATAATAGTCTTGTTGTTCGCAGGATCGAGCTTTAGAATAGTAAAAATTAAGTATACTAGCGATGAAATTTATTTTAGAAAATTGACAGCTGCTCACCTTGTCGCGCCTCGCCTTCTTGGACGCCTCCTTTATGGCTTGCTTTGGCGCCTTTTGCTTCTTCGAGTTCTTCTGGTATTTTGAAGACTTTTCCGAGACGTTTAGTATTAACTTTATTTTGTTACATACGACATACCTGCTCGCCATTGTCTTCGGGTACGATGTAGTATTTTGCTGGAATGAGCCTCAATAACGCTTCAAATTCGGCGTTGTGCCCCTCTAGAGAGGTTTTCAGTTCCGCGGCAGGTGTCGGCATGTTGTAGACGAAGACGAAAACGAGTACGTCTTGGACGATGGGAGGCGGCTGCTCTACAAGTTACTCAGTGCGGGTAGATCAAAATCTTCAAGTGTAACAACTGTAAAATCCTTGTAATATGCCGAGATGCCGGAGTCCTTCGAGTACATGTACAGCCACGGACAGCGATCATGTCTAGACAAAAGAATGGGATATCTAGACACTGATCTACTGCTTTCACAATGTCTGTTACAGAGCTGGTCAACTATCTCTATATAGTAGCAGTCCCGGACCCTCGACGTCTGGTCTGCAAATCACGGTTGCAGAGGTGCAATAAATGCAAGCACGAAGGCATCCCGGCAACCTTCCCTTAAGAGCGCGACGGCTAAGATCGTTTGTTGTCATGTACTACCTGCACAACGAAAAGATGCGCTCCGAGATCAACTCTGAGGGCGAGTAGGCGTCCGATACTCAAGCTGCAAGATGCGGGCAATGCCCCGTGGGCGGTCATGACACTCTCCGGGCTATTGGATCTACTTCTGAAGTGCCGCGGGCGCACATATGCCTTTTGATGTCTATGTTAAAAGTCCCAGGAGGGAGGGCCTTCATGGTCTTGCGGGCGCTGTACGAAACCTCAATAACCTGGCGTCTGAGTATCGTTGGATGTGAGCAGGCAAGACATACTGTCAACCGCGAATACCGGTTAAACGGCATACGCAATCGTGGATACTCCAGCCAGAAAAACCGCGCGACTTTGCGTCCGGCAAGGGCACTGTCGTGACGAATTACTGCTCACAGCGCGAAGGCAAGCAGTCGAAGCACGTCCGCAAGAGCGCGAAAGCGTCTGGCTCGCCGATACGACATTATGCAGCACTACCACTGCAACGGGTGGCTGCACATTCACATTGCGCACGACACGCAATTGTGTGCGCATGCGTATGAGCCATAATCTAGTACATCCGCCACCACCAGAGCGATTCTCGGATAGGAATGGGCACGATCGGTTCGCTGGCGTGCAGAAAAAGTCAGGCCAGACTTCATTGGCCGATGGAACCAAAAAGCAGAGAGACGTATTAGCACTGGGGAATAATACGTCGGACGCAGGCTCAGGTACGCAGACGATGCCTGTCGACGCGCCTGGCGTGCGAGAAGATGCAGGGTCTTGCTGCAGTGTCTCAAAACTCTCCTGAAGGGTGTGCATCCACGGGCTCGACATTTGATTCTCATGCTGCACCTGTACCTGTACCGGTAAATCACGACGAAGTCGATTTCGGCTTATTAGACGTGGACGTCTCTGAAATGTAATTCATTTATATGTGTTCCACTCTCCCGAATAATGTGTCTGTTCATCCTGTGCTCTCAAATACTTTCATTCCTCCCATGCATTCAATAAGCCTCCCTGTGCCTCCACCACCCACTGTGCCTCCTCGATCTCCTCGACAGATGCCTGTATATTCGTCGCTCGGTGCTGTTTCCCGTGCAGCATTCACCTTACGATCTCTTCAGTTCCCTGTTGTTTCCCGAGTCGGATACGACTTTGACACTATCATTGACGCCGCTTAGTAGGTATCGATGCACCCACTGCTACGCGTATCGATGCGCTGTTCCTGGGTGTCGCCAAGCTCGGGTCTGAGCTCCGCGCCCGACAGCGAGCGCATGCTTCCTCAGAGGAATGCCGTTGACCAATCATGAGCCTTCGGTAGTAAGCTACAACTTCAAGTTTCTCATTTCGCTGCCCAATGTGCTTATTTAATTATTTCCAACAGAATCCGGCTGAGTTGGCTTACCCAAAGTCGCCATTCCTGTCAACGTTTGAACTCATCCAATGTGAAATTAATGGCGAATCAACTCCTGAGTCGTGCGCGCTGTATAGACTTTAGTATCGCCTCAGCACGCAAGTGTAACTCGTACCCGATTCTCTACTCGTCGTTCCACTCATAGAGTGCTGAACTTGCACATGGCAATTCTTGATAGTTACCCCCATGCATCATGCGCTTGGATAAGTAGGCGAAAGTAGAGTTCATTATAAGGTCATAGCGAGTCGTGACTGGACAACAGGATAAATAGTACTCGGCTTGAGCTGATACTAGAAAGCACCTAGTGAAGCAACAAGTCCGGTCCAAGAAGGGGGGATGACGCAGGTTTAAAGCATACATAGAAAGGGAGGTCATTACTAGATGAAGTAATTAAAAACCGTCGAGGAAAAGAGACAAGTGCAAGGATCACGCGTAGTGGAAAGGAATATACGGAAGATGCAGAGAAAGGCAATGGAACGACTCAAGGCACGGAAGAATTAATTGAAAGCTGCTCATCGCTTATCTTTATCAAAGAAGGCTACGAGTTCACCAATGGGCACCTTGCCCTTTCCCCTCTCGAATTTGGGCGTATTCGGAGTTCTCGGCGTCAAAGCATCTTTCTCCTGCTTCCTTATAACCAACGGGTCGACGAATCGCCCGTTAACATTAGGTGCAGAAATGCCCAGACCGATGCGGTCAATGGATTTGGAACGCAAGCGAGGTCGAAGAGGCGTGATCGGCGTAGGTGACGAACCAGGTGACGGGGAGGAGAGCATGCTGTTATACCCACTGGGCGGGCCATACGACGACTGCGCGCGAATGCGGGGTGTGCCCGGCGACTGTCGCGGTGACGTTATCGAGCTCGTCCGTCGGAGCGTGTCATTCGGCATTTGTGGTGGGTTCACCAGGCGTATTTCCGATCTGCCGACGGTGTCGTCACGCGAGTGACCGATCGCCCGCGCCTCCGCATCGTCCTCTTCATATCCATCAGAGCTGTCGGGGTCGCCAGAGGTAATGTCCGGAGTAGACACTGGCGAGGCTGAGAAAACATTGCGTTGCCGCGAGTCATATTCGTCTGGGTCTGCAGCCCCGGATCCTGTGATCGGCGCACCGAGGGCGACAGTGTACCTCTTGCGCGGTGTAGGGCTGATATTTGACTGGTGAGGACTCGCAGGAGAAGCAGCGGCAGAGTTTGGACTAAGTGCCCGCATCGGAGGCGATTCTTGTCGACGAGGCAATCCTGACCCAGCCGATGATTGAGACGCCTGGAAGAATGAACCATTCGCAGACGGAAGGCCCGCGATAGACAAGGGCCGTTTGCGTGAAGCCTCCGTCAGGGACGATGGCGGCGAATTCGATGGAGAGATGATATCCTGTTTCGTCGGGATTGCACCTGGTGGGGAAGTATAGTCACCTGTTGGATAAGGCAGTCGCGTGCGACTTGATCCAGTGGAAATTACGGACGCAGAAGCCGCATGGGAGGATGGAGGCGGGGATGCCTCCTTCGGACGTACTGCGGCGGGAGCTGCCGTGCGTGGTGTAGATACAGGTACAGGCACAGTGGGTAGTGATCGTGGGCCGATGGAAGTTGGTGTTGGGGGAACGGGCGGGGCAGAGTGAGACACTACAGCATTACGAGCTGGACCCGAGGTCAGGTTTAATGGCGCGGTCATAAGCTTTGCCATTTCCCGCCCAAGCTCGCCGACACGGCCCTGCAGTTCAACGAGCTCATCACGAATTTCGCCGAGATCGTTTTCTCGATTCTCGGGATCAGCGTCGTCTGAATGGAAGCTGGACTTTTCGCTATTGCTACTAGGCGGCAAAGCAAGTTCCTTCTTTTCTTTCTCCACAAGCCACCGTTCGACATCGCCCATGCGATCTTCCAGGGCCCGGACATGAGAAACGGACCATCGTTCGAGCTTCTCAAATCGTCTGGCAATAGTCAATAAGGTACCTGGGACGTCGAGTGTGCCCTGGTTGTTGAACTCCGCATAGAGAGGTGGTGCGTCACGCGACGAATCTACTGACCGCTTCGGCGACGGAGTCATAAGGCTAGGCTGAGCCAATGGTCGCGGCGGAGTAATTGGCTCTGGAGGCACATTTGAAGCAAGGTTCAAAAACGCAGGATCACTGTATTTTCCACCAGGAGTCGAAGGCCATTCTCTGTCCTTATCTTTACCTTTCTTCTTTTCTTTATCTTTCGCTTTTGTCTCTTGGATAATTTGCTGTGCTGGCGTCATAGGTTCCTTCGTGGGTGTGAGTTTGTTCCTAACAGCTGAGAACCAGCTCTCCCTTTCCTTTTGAGAAGAGGACGGCGAAGAAGAATTGGAGGGCATTGTTTGGGAGCGCGCAGGGGGAGGCGGCAAGGGATCGACCTGCGAAGTGCTTTCCAGCATGGCAAATACTCCGTCTTCAACCATTCTCCTTTCTTCGGCCTCTCTCTTAATGATCACTTCCGCCTCACGTCTGCTTCTTTCTCTCTCTTTTTCTGCCTCTGCCTCAATTTCCGCCTCAGTAGGAAGCCCCGTCGCGGAGCTTCGAGAGTTCGCGCTCCCAACAAGCGCTCCAACACGCTGCGCAAAATTCGTGGCGAACTTCGCCATTGAAGGTGACGGGGAGTGCGACCTCTGACTCCAAGGCCTGTCCACACTCCCATCATCGTCTTCATTATCAGAGCCATCTTCGCTCATCTCCTCCGCGTCGTGCTCGGCTGTGTAGCTATTACGAAGGGGCGAAGGAGGCCGACGCGAGCTGCGTCTGATGTCGACAGGCTCAGGCTAAGTATAAGTATTACACGTGTTAATCAGAGGATTTATGACTGCATATACAGCAAGCGCCGTGGACTCACTATATCCAAAGGAGCTGGCGGGGGTGGAACCCGATAAGACATCTTCCTTTCCTGCTTCCCACTTGCATTGCTAGGCAATCCCAAATTATTTGATGATGGCCTGTGAGAAGGTGAGGTCGCCATCGATTTTGGTAAGTCGGAGTGTGTGACGTTTGTAGAAGCTCGAGCCAGTTTCTAGTCAAAAAAGCGCGTCAGACGCGCTCAGTGTCCTCCCTTAGTAGTATAGACGACCGCCGCACGAGATGGCGACGACGAGAAGCAGTGCAGAACGCGAGAGGAGGTGGTAGTCGGTGGACAAGACGCCCAGAAGGTACCCGTAGGGGTTCAGAAGCACGGGCGGATAGACAGGTTCCCACGGTGATCGACGCTGCTTTTTAGTCCAATTTAGCGTGTCCTAGAACATCACTGGCAACAACTTGTTCTACTTCATTAGCCAGCACCACTCGTCATTCATCTTCAGCTGGTCCAACCCTCCTGTCAATGTCTCCGATATTCTAGCACTCAAGAAATGCGTCGATCATGTAGTTGACGAGAATGGCTAATTCAGCTGATGAGATGACTTCTCGACCTCGTCTAAGAGAACGAGTTACTCAGTCGTATATGTGACGATCGTCTACTTTCACGCTTCAGGACTTAATTACGCTTTCCAGATCAAACTCTATGCCAGAAGCAGAAGGCGGAAAGGAAGCCACGCGGAATGCTCTTAAACAGATACAGTAGAAACCGTTGTAGAGACGCTCGAAGCTCTTACGAACTCTGCGAGAGCCTCCGGACCTACGCTGCCATACTATGTGGCATAGCAACTCCCCCGGATGATATCTTGACACAGATGCTCGGCTTCTTTTGCGTGCCCTCCTTAAGGACGGGTTGAGGGACTATCGTCAAAGCCTATCTCTTTCCTCTGTCAATCGTCATTTTCGCCTCCCTCATCTCAGACTGCCCGCGTTATGGAAATCGCGTCATAATTATCAGAAACGAAACCAGCTGAAGACACTTTGCAGCGCAATAAAAACATGGGTCTTCGCTACAATAAAGTTCCGACTTCCGCCAGCAGAATTCTTGACCTTGTTCTTCCACATGCTTTATCGTGGCAGACCTTCAAGTTTGTCAATTTTAGCTTTTCTGATTCCTACTAATCTGCTTCGGATTCCCTTTGTAGCGAAATCCATCTCTCGTCATTGACTTCCTTGCAACTTATCTACAACGGAGACGTGAACTCTTCTACGCCTAGGGATCTCTACTTATCGTGGCATATGCTGGGCCTTCTGGACCTCCAAACAACCAGTCTCTCCCTCACCTAAGTTTGCCTCCTCGATGATTTTCTGATGATTTCCTGCTCGCTCGACCTCTCCTTGCTCTCTTTGTTGCGCATATAGATATGACGCTGCAGTTCTTTATCTATCACTCCTCGTTCCGACATTTTGAATTGTCATGGACGACAGGAGATGCCACTATCTTACCAGCACACACCGTCATCCGTCGACATCGATAGGCCCTTACCACAGACGTTTGATCTAACAAGCTGGCCTCATTCCTGACACTCACGAAAGTATAGTATTTTCTTCGTCTCGCGAAACCCTCCCTCAGTCTGAATAATTGCTCCAGTAACGATGTTCCTGTATGGATCGAAGCTGCATTGCTTACAATGACCTGCTACCAGGACGGTCGTTCGATATCTTAAACTGACTTTAAATACCGCGAGCCCCAGTAATTTGACCTCATTCTTGAGAGGCTGAGAAACCTGGAGCATCTCTCAGTTACTTCTCACAATATGCCTGTCCTTGCGAATCCCAGAACATGTGCTACCTCTACGCTCCTTGTCCTTGCATGAGGAGTTTGATACCAGCGGGGTGACCAGTCTTCTCAGTCTTCTCAGTCTTCTGGGCTACTCGTACTTCTTTGAGTCGCGCAGAACCGTCAATAAAAGCGGGTCATCTGATAATGAGTTACTCTCAGAACTTCGTAGAAGAACTTTTTACCAGAGGGTCATGGTCGGAGATTATCAATATGAAAGTTCAGCTGATTGGTGCGTATACATTTTTTGAACGCTTCATAACAAGCTTCTTTCAAACACCTCATCGGCCGCGTATGTCCAACTCAACTCAGGGAATGTATGTATGTATGACTTTACATTCCCTTGCGTTCCGAGTGCTGTTGGACCCTGAGGCACGGACGGAGTTGGCATTTACTAAAGATACAATGTTGCTCTAACACAAATACACGAGTTCAGTCGGAGAAGATGTGTTCCGTCGAGCTCTCTGAAGATTGCAGCCTGTTCTGAATCCCAAATTTCGCTCATATGCGAAGATTCGTTTTCAGTATGACTCGATAACAAGCAATCTTAAAATCTAACGTGGCTTTATGGCCTTCCCATGATTGCGATGACTCGTCTTGCAGTCCAGATCGTGAGAGTAGTGTGAGACAATGAGCGGTCAGAAGCTAGATGGAACAATCTGGGCAATTTCATTGTCGGTGGTGTCGGCGCTGGAAAGTCCTAGAGACTACATCCACAGCCTCATTCCGAGTTCCTTAGAAATCGAGAAAGCCTGACTGAGTTGCAGTGTGCTTGAAAGAGAGAGAAATGCTTGAAAGAGAGGGTGTGCGTCGGTGGTGGTCGTTGCAGTGCACGATGACTGAGGATCCCGAATTGGAGGGCGTGGCGTGCGGCACGGTCCCGGTCGCGCCGTGTCTGTAACCCTCAGCTTGCGACAGCCCTCCATCTTACTTCTTACTTTCATCTATCCATCTCAATATTTCTACGTTCTGCTCACATCGTGCGAGACGTGGGTGTATCTGCATGCAGTGTCGTCTTCGCCATACTCGCGCGTAATCGACTAATTCATAATCAGACTCGCGACTGCAGCTTGACCTCTAACTAGTATCATCCGAACCTCAACAACGGACGTGCCTCGCTTTGCTTGTAAACTATACTGTATTCTATCTCTACTTCGTAATCTCCAGCTCTGTATATTTAGCTGCCTCGGATATGCCTCCTTCATCTGTGCCCCAGGCACCAGCGCGTACTCCTAGCGCGGGCCCGGGCAACGCGTCGGATAAACAAGCAGACAAGGCTTCATCATCGCGCCTCGAAGACGAGGAGCTGAAGCCGTATGTCCTCTCTGGCGAGTTGGGAAAGGGTAGCTTCGCGACTGTGTATAGAGGGTACAATGAGGTACGTGAACACGCGTTATCAGGTTGACTGCACTGTCTAAACCGTTCTCCTAGAATACGACAGAGCAGGTCGCTATCAAGACCGTCAGTCGAAGTAGCCTATCTTCGAAGCTGTTCGACAACCTTCAGAGCGAAATCGATATACTGAAGTCCCTCTCACACCGTCATATCACAAAGCTTATGGACATTGTGGTATGTGTCGCTTTTCCTGTCATTGCCGAAGGTGTACACTAAATCGCACACGAAGCGTGCGGAGAAGAACATCTACCTCATCATGGAATACTGCTCTGGCGGAGACCTCACGAATTATATCAAGAAGCGAGGAAAGGTAGATACATTGGAGTACGTACCATCGCCGGGCGCGGGCCCTACGTACTACCCACACCCGAAGTCTGGCGGACTAGATGAGATAGTTGTACGAAGCTTCCTGAGGCAGTTAGGTATGCACAGGAGAAACTTCGGTTTCTGAGCGCTTGCTGATCTATTCCATTCTAGCTCGTGCGCTCAAGTTCCTCCGCAGTCGTAACCTAATACACCGGGACATCAAGCCCCAGAACCTACTGTTGAAGCCTGCATCGCCGGAGGAGCTCGCACGCGGTCACCCTCTCGGCGTGCCCATTTTGAAGGTCGCGGACTTCGGCTTCGCGCGCTTGCTGCCGAACACAATGATGGCAGAGACGCTTTGCGGCTCGCCATTGTACATGGCACCCGAAATTTTGCGCTACGAGAAGTATGACGCAAAAGCGGACTTATGGAGCGTCGGTGCGGTTTTGTATGAGACCGCTGTGGGACGCCCGCCGTTCCGCGCACAGAACCACATTGAGTTACTCAAGAAGATTGAGCATTCGAAAGGGGTGCGCTTCCCGGACGAAGACCCTGCCGTACTTGATAAAGATCCGAGTCTGAAGCCTGTGCCCACCGACATCAAGAAGCTCATCCGTAGCCTCCTCAAGCGCTTTCCCGCGGAACGTGCAAGCTTCGACGAGTTCTTCAACAGCACCGCTCTCGCGAAGTCCAAATTTCCACGCCCGGGTAGAGATGGGGATACGCCGGGTTCGACTTCGTCCAGAGCCACGAACGCCGCTCAGAACGAGGGTGAGGCCGTTGTAATAGGAGCGGTGAAGAAGCGCACGCGACCGTCGGTCATCCTTGAGTCGCCCTTTCCAGAGAGCGACCGACCTGCTCCTCCGCCACCCACAAGAGATGCAACCAGAGACTCTCCAGATGCAAAGCTCGTTACTCAGCCCAAATTTACTTTTCGCCGCAAAGGAAGTGGTCCGCAGACACAAATACCTACAGTTCCGATACCAGACGCTATTGCTGATGTTCCTCATGGCGGCAGGTACACAGTTTATATCGTTTATTATCATTCGATGAAGCTTATTATCTGCAATTTAGCCCTCCTTTCCCTGTGGGTATGGATTCGGAGCAGCCTGAGCAGGTGAGAAGAATATCTTCAGATACGCCAGCCAGGTCTCGGCCACTATCCACAGAGGCGTCAATAATTCCCGGAGAGAGTGAGGAAGATGGCATGCTGAGGCGAGAATATGTAATGGTTGGTGACACCCGCGCTATTGAATTCAATCGCACTGTAGACGGTTCGTATACTTCTTTTTCTAGGCTGAGTGTTAGCACTCATTCTGACTCGCTTTTGAAGAAATCACAGCGGCCCGTCGTAGGCCTACGCTCGATCGCAAGAATGCTTCTCCCACATTAGAGAAACGACAATCTGTACTCTACCGTCAGACTAAAGAAGATCCACCAAGCCCTGGGCCCTCCGCAAACACTGCCTTCCCGCCCCCGCCTAACCCACACGCACCGCCGCTCTCTGCATCGCCTTCGCGCGGCAGTGCGTTGACGCGCGCGCTCAGCATCGCGTCAAAGAAACTCTTCGGAACACCGAGTTCCTCTCGCACGCCCGCGTCCTATTTCCCAGAGCGCGGATACGGGTACCTGGAGATGCCGGGCCAGCACTCGCCACGACGTACACCACTCCTCTTAGGCGTGGGCATGGCCGCAATGGTCAAAGACCCACTCGAAGAAGAACTACTTGCGGCACTCGAGGAGCTTGCACAGAAGACGGACGTGCTGACGCGCTGGGCGGACGAGATGTACGAGTATGTCAAGGCCGTGCCACAGAGTGCGTTCCTCTCTTTCTTTCAAAATAATTGGAACGAATTCACGATCTCAATCTTGTTTAGAGCCACTATCTCCATCAGTAAAGTTTGCGAGGCGAGACGGCGAGAGCGAGATCGCTGCTGAACGGCGGCGGAACGCCGACGTCGATGCAGAATACAACGCGGTCACCTGCGTCGCGCTATACTTGCTGCTCATGTTGTTTTCGCAGAAGGGTATCGATCAACTGCGCGTTCATCAGGAGGGCATGAAGATGCGCGATCCGGAAGGCCGCCTTGAAGTGAGCGAAGGCTTCGATGATGGTCAGTGTCGAGTCAAGACCCTTATCCATCTCTTTTGCAATCTTTTCATACTTCAATCCTTCATCGACGCGCAAGCGAGGTACTTACTGACACTGGTTTTCCAGCCCTTATGTGGTTCTCTAGTCACTTTTTAAAGTGCAGTGACCGAGCGGCACTGGTCAAGACCTGGCTACCTGAAACGACCATGGAAGGACCTTCATGGCTCGGCCAGCTAGTGTACGACCGTGCTCTGCAACTCGTATGCTTCCTATCTTCTTTCTTCTAGATCGTGTTTTTTTAATGAGCCTATTCACAGTCACGCAAAGCTGCTCACATGGAGCTTGTCGATCAAGGGACTTCGCCTCTCGAATGTGCGGCTTTGTATGAGGAGTCGCTGTGGTGCCTGTACGCGCTGCAAGACAGTCTTATGCAAGCCGGTAATCCATTTCAGGAGGAGGACAGAGATACCATTGCAACATGTGCGTCGTCCTCTTTGTCTACATATTCGCTCGTTTCGCGTCATCAGTTTGTTCATACGTTTGTCCTGTCTATATTACAGGGATCGGGAAGACGAAGAGGCGTCTGACGAGCTGTCTCAACAAACAGCCTGTCCCGGATGTGGATAACGGGAACAGGCCAGGTCTCGCGGGACGCAGCCCAGACCTCGTTGACATGCCTGACGAAGCGGAGAAACGTTTCCGCTCGCAACCTTGGGAGACAAAGGGTTCGCCTCTCCGATGAGTGGTCGGTCACCTTATCAGTCTGGATCATCGTCGATTTCTCGGAGCATATTTATGCTGACTACGTATCTTGATGGACAACTGTTGCTCAGCGAGTCGTTTCGTGCACCTGTTTATTTTTGTACTTCTATTTTACTTCCTTCTCGTGCTTTTTCTGATGTTCTATGATACTCTTTCCTTCATTGGGTTCTTTGTGTTTATTGTGTTTATTGTTTATGCCCTTCTCCGTCCAGACGGCAGGCTCCTCTATTTCTGTCCCTTCTCGGTTCCTTCCGCTCTCCTCAACTCATTCTGTAACAATTTCTCATTGCATCATACGACTCGCCATCCATGACCGATTCCCGTGCTTCACTCAATTGCGATCGTGTCTTGTCCCTTTCATTTCATTTGTATACAGAACGTTTTCAACACTTGCTTAGACCAAGAACCTCGATGTCCAGTATTCCTGCATAATTTTCCTTTTTTCTGTTGTGTACAATAGCTGATGTCCTGCCTCATGAAACACCAATGAAAATGATATGCTTATTACATGTACATACGACACTTTCTAAGAGTGGGGAACTCGCCATGGTGTAAGTGTACTTATCACAAATACTTCCACTTCGAACTGCCGCATCTGTCCTTGTATGCCGTACCGTGAAGTCTGGCATCCTCATGTCTATGTCTCCAGTTACATTTCCTGATTGTGAGCTACTCTCGAATATTTGTGAGAATAAGGATGTCGTCGATTCATGCTCTGAACCATTAGATAATAGAGTTCGCGAAAACAAGTATGAAAGTATGTATTTAGACATGGATAGAGTCTACTTATGCGAGTGTTATGACAGAGCAAAGCTGGGAGTGCGTCAGAAGTCCGAGAAGGTTCGATAAGAAGAGATTTGTGCTACGAGTGCATGCCAGGTCCATTCATAAAAAAAAGAAAGACAATTAAATGATTATAGAAAGAACGACATAGAAAAGTTCGGAACACCCGTACAGCGCCCCCAGAAACCAAGTCCACAAAAAATGAAGGAAGAAAGACAGGCTAATCATGATTGAGATAGAATCGCACGGTCGATCGCCCCGTTAATGACAGCCTTCCGTGCGGACAGATCTAGGCCGAACATGCCCTCCAATCGTTGCCTGACATTTTTCTTCGTAATCGAGTTGAGGTCAGCGCCATGGAGCACCTCGCTCACCGCTCGCTCAAGCTCGGCATCTGTGGGCCCCAGGGATGGACCCAGGCCGAAGTCCACGTCCTCTGGACTTCGTGTGGTCGGAATAGGCATGTCGAGGTAGTTGGTGACAGGACGCGACGGTACAGGCTGCTGGAGCCCGCCCATCTCGCTCATCGGGCGTAACGGTGAGTTGGAATAACCAGCACCGATCGGTGTGTTGCGTCCAGACTGGTAGCCAGGCGGCGGGTACATCTGCATAGCCATTTGCATTTGCGAGGGCGCGGGTGAATAACTCCTTTGTGGTTCGTAATACGTCTCACGTCCGTAGAGCGACGCGGTGCGCGATTCGGCGTAGCCTTCATTCTTGATTTTCGACGGCGGCACCCAGGAACCGATGCTATGATTTGACTCCTTATCCCATAGCTCATTTTCGTAGTCATTCCAGGATTTCAGAGGTATTACGCGCGGATCGAATTTACCCTCGTCCTAATTGTCAATGACGTCAGAGAACCATCGGTGAGGGGAAGAATCAACGTAAAGTACTTACGTGAACAATCATCTTCTTTCCCTTCTCACCCAATACTACACGGGTAGCGCCCCAGGAGAAGTCGTCCATCTTCCAGAAAGAGTACAAGGGCAGAAGGAACGAGAAGACAGGAATCGCCAAGATGTAGAATACCATCCACCCAATCATGTCCCACTTCCGACGGAACAGGAAAATAAGGGCTTGTAGACCATAGATAGCAGCCAACATGATGATCGACCAAAGCGGCACGGAGTCATGCTTCCCGATGACGAGGTATAGCAGATATATAATCTAGAATGAAAAAAAAAATGAAAAAAAAATAGGTTAGCAAAGAAGAAAAAAAAACCCCATTTGTGCAAGACAAGCTCACATAACCGACAGTGACCGGTTGGATGATCGTCGAAACCAGGTCGATAAATACGACGAAACGCATGGAGAAACAGCAGAAACCACAAAGTCTTTCAAGGAAGACCAGTTCACCAAGATTGTGGACAGTAGAATTAATCCAGCGACGACGCTGTGAAAGAAGAATTTGCCATTCATCCGGAGCGGTAGTGTAGGCTTGGGCATCTCGAACAAATTGTGTTTTGTAATTCGAAAAGTGCCTCAAGAGCAGCGTGGTCAGATAACGATCTTCACCGAGGTGTAGCAAGTTCTTCATGTGCAAGGTGTCGACGCGATTCTCAGAGTAGTCTTCGATCACGGCATTGGATATGAACAAGGGCTTGTGTGTGTCGGGTGTCCGCAAGCGATACATAGTGAAACAACCTGGAAGGCATGTGACGGAGCCGAAGAGACTTTCGAAAGCTTTCGCGAGATGATGGGAGATGTAATATTCATAGACCTTGAAATGAATATCGGTTAGCTTTATCTCGAGAGGCCAGAATGTTCGCCATACCTGCATCATCGTGATGATTGATTGCTTCGAGTTTGACAGATTCGTCTCACCACAAACACCAAGAACTTTCTTGTCGTGTATCATGCTACATGACGATTGTCAGAAAACATGCCCTGTAAAGTGCATCCAAACTTACGCGGAAACTAGTCGATTCATTGAAAGCGTGTCGACGACGGTGTCAGCGTCAACCATGAACAGGTACTCGTAGAAAGACGGATTGACCCCAATAACATTCTTGATTTGGTGATAGACTTCCAGCTCCATGGGATTCATAGGAGCATTGAAATGAACCTACATTCGATAAATATTTGTCAACAAACTGTGAAAATTTCCGAGATTGTTATTCTTACCTTATTCAGGAAATGCATGAGAAGCATTTGCGAATCGCGCTTGCCACGGTTACCCGGCCTTGAGCGCTCCGTAGGTTTACCGACTTTAACGACAACGATGTACGGGACCACATGACCTGCGCACTCGTACAACCCAGAGTAGATCTTGGCCATGTTGTGCTGCTTCGAGCCCTCGCCCAAAGATAGGAAACTGAGTGGCTCTGGATCGTTGTTTGGATCCGCACCTAGGATATCCAACACGATGCGGGGTGTTGGACGATCATTTCCTGAACCAACAATATTACCATCACAAATAACGAACAACAGCTTGCGCTTGTCATCGTATCGTAACTTCGCTAGCGAGTCGAGGGTCTTCCGCATAGAGTCTTCGCCTTCAGTGTAACACGGCACCTGACATATGACGAATTTATCGTGGTCCTCCGGAGCGCGCATGGAACCGAAACTTATGGCCGCAATGAACTTAAACCCAATGACAGAGACCATGACAATGGAGAGTGACAAGAGAATGTACGTCGCGAATAGACACTGCGGCGAGTTACGATGATCCTCCTTGCCGATGACAAATAGATTTCGCAGACACGTCTTTTGCCGAGCGAGCAAGTCGCTGTCAATGTTCAGTGAATCCAGCTTCTTTGTGACATCAGTGCCTGCATTGAACTTGAAGACATCCACGACACTGCTGTCCAGATAGTTTGTATCTACCCCAGAAGGTGCTTGGAAACCACTTGGAGCCTGCACGCTAGGCGGGAAGTTGATATAGTTGGTGATATCGTACACGAGTCCATTGTATATGGCGACCGAGTTCCCGCTATTTGCCTGATCTTTGATCTCCTTAGGCGTGTAACCCAAAAAGCCAACGCGGAAATTCCAGCGCATCAACGTCATGCTCTCAAAGTACCAATCTGGACGTGAGTCATTCGTGAACGCGCGAAAATCGTGATACTGTGCGTTCGGATCGGTCGAGTTTTTTGAGTCGACTGTAACGTAGGGATTCACGGAACCGGATACACCATTACAAAGCGCAGAGACTTGGACCGGAAAGAGATCGTCGGCCGTCGTCCCACCATAATTGAGAATCGATTTAGACGGCACAACACTGACGACCCGCTGGTGGAATGGAACGAGATTCGTGAGATCGAAGACTTCCCCGCGGACAGACGTATACACGTTGTTTGGATCGCTCTTGGAGGAGTGCGAGGCCAGTTCGCTGGCGCTGAAGACGTGCTCGGTCGGACAGATCAAGTTGCCAAGGACTGCGATGACGAAGGCCGCAGAACAGCAAATGAACCATATGATTATGTTTATCGCCAGCTTCTCTCGCCAAGCTTGCCGTACATCCAGACGCTTCATACGGCCACACCAGATGAGGAAGATGTTCGGACACCACCATGTCAATAACCAGACGAACGCTACCCACCGCCTGCGAATCGATGACTCCCTGATGTCCTCGGTGGTTTCACCCTCGAGGACTTCGCCGGGCAACGCTTCTTTGTCGAGCAGGCCCTTCGCGTCAGCATTCTGAAACATATTCCGCGACGGCGCATATGACTCCGTGCCGAAGTTGGATACGGAATCATCGCGGTTGCTCGTAAGGCGGCTCTTCCCGTCCATGTCGTCGCTACGCACGGATCCACGTTCGTCATAATCGTTGTACATATCAGCGCGCATAAACGGCGACGCATTGGCTACGAGTGGGAGCTGCTGGTTCGACTGGCCGAAGGGGTCATTAAAGGCTCCCATGGTCGGCGACCCCGATCTATCCTCATGACCATGGTACGAAGAGTAAGGTCCGAACGGATCGTTGCCTCGCATGTCCAGGCCCGCCTCCACTTCGGCGTCCCGAAGACGATTGCGTTTCTGTTCCTCGACATCCTCGACACGCAGACGGTCTTCGAGCATATGGAAAGCACGTTGAGACAGAAAAACCTGGAAGGACAAATATGAGCATCTTGAAAAGCGTAAACTTCAAGAGCGACTTTACCTTGTGCGAGCCCAGCACAATATCACGATCCTGGAGATCTAGGGCAGTGCGCGCCTGCTCGACCTTTGATGCGTCATTGCCCTCGTTAACATTCATAGCAGTAAGCGGATTCTTGTATCGGTCGCAAAACTCAGACGGGGTCATGTTCGCCTCGAACACATTCACGTTGCGTCTTGCGATCTCCGTCAGCCCTGCACTCCTGATCTGACCCTTTGCAGCACGCCCCTCAAGCTGGCCTGGCAGCTGTGAGTCATTCGGATTGATACAGAACACGAACCACGCTTGTGTCTCATCGAGCGTTGAGAATAGTGTGTCTAACGCCGAACGAAACTCTCCTGCGACGCACGTCTTACCGTCCGTTGTCAACGGCGCATCGTCCTCATCCTTGTCGTCGTCCCCGCCGCCAGCCCCGCCGAGCGTATTCTTGCGCCTGACTGTGCCCTTGCGACGTGTCGACGGCGCGCGCATTGGCTTCACAGGCTGCTGCGCCGAGACAATCGTGTCCTCGTTGCGTGGGTGTGCCTGCGTCGCGATTGCTTTGTTAGAGAAGAGGTTGCGGATGAATGGGTTGACGGAGCCTGAGCCTTCAGTCCCATGCAGGGCACCATCACCCCCGCTGCCACGCAAGAGTGAGACGAAGTCCGGGTTGAGCGCGTCAAGGTTCTTCTCAAGGAAGCCTTCCGACGAGTACGTAACAGGGCCATTGAAGTGATTAACAGTAAACGTCGGGAAGCCTGAGCGATCCATCCCGCCGACCTTGAATGATGAGTGGTTTCCCCAACGTTTGCCAAAAGCCTCAACCATCGTATGGTCCGTCTTCCTCGGCACACGGCGCGCCTGGTCATCCATGATGTGGATGAGCCCACCAGGCATATTGGACAGTAAACGCACACATTCTGCGTTATCAAAGTATGGTACGGTGGGCACGAAGTGCGAGATCCCTTCCTGGTTGTATTCGTCAACATGTCTCTCGAACATGCGCTTCTGGATCCAATGATGCATACGCTCGTTTGCGAAGTTCACGGAGAACTGGTCTAACGAGTTTGAGCGGCTTGCAGATGTCGCCATATTCTGCGGCCCTGGTAGGTCAAAGAGCCCAATGAAAGTGGTAAAGTCGTCCCTGCATAGCTTTTGGTTGATGGATTCATTCAGCCATGCAAAGAGAAGTGAATAAAGTATTTTTGCAAGGTCATCACGGTTGTCGAGGCACCATCAGGATCCAAAAACACCGTGCAAAGCTCCTTCTTTACCAGTTTCATCTTGCACGACAGAGCGTTCTCGAGGGCCAAAGCCTGCACGCCAAGGAATTCTGCGACAATTTCAAGAATGTCCGTATTCTTTACAACGGCCGCATCTTCATTCCGCTGGCGGTCGACGATGAACTCCAAATTACCAAGATGAAGGATGGCAGCGAGAAGCTGGCATGTCTGCGCAACATGACGCTTCGAGAGCCCGATGCTCTTCAGTGCTACTTTGAGCTGGTCGAAACGCCCGGCATCCTCATCTTGCCTCGGCGCCGTGGTCTGACGAGGCCCTAGATAGCGGAAAATAGTTTTGTCCGTGAGCTTGAGGTGCTGCCTCTCATCCGCCGTCGCTCCCGCCACCAAATAGTAGAAGATGTGGAAGTTGCGTTCGCCCGAAGGGGCACCGGCTACGCGACTCCGTTCGAGATAGTAGTCAAGTGTCTTGATACCGCTCAGACGGCCGCGGTCTGTAAATTGAAGCTCGGTGTACTTTCCGAAACGCGACGCATTCGGATTGAAGAGTGTCCGTGCATTTCCAAAGGTTTCAAGCACGAACTCCGCAGAGGGAATCTGGGTTGAAAGCTTTGACCCCTTTTTGCCCGGACTGCTGACGCTGAGCTCGAGAATAGATTTAATCGTAAGACGCCGGTTTTCCGATTTTCCACTACACGTCTCGCCGCTGTA
>JAJOHG010000236.1:0-40385 GCA_021029095.1 Phellopilus nigrolimitatus
GTGCACGCGCATCAGTGCTACAGAAACTAGCAAGCGCTCCTGGACGGAGTTTTGCGATGCTCTCTGGAGTTTCGGTGTGATGCTCTCCGAGTTTCGGTGTGATGCTCTCCATGAGCAAGTTTGCAAGGCGTCACCAACACGCCATCTCCAGGCCAGACGGGCCACACTGAACCTGGGACTTGCAGCTGGTGTAATTACAATGTGCTTATAGTCTTCGTGCTACATGCAACTTGCGCGTGGAAGTGATGAACCGCGTAAGCGATCATTGCTGCCAATTTAAGAAGAAATCTTCCTTTAAGTAAGCAGCGCTAATCGCTTACGCGGTTCGTACATACACCAGTGTACAATAGAGTGTTTTCAAAGCTGATGGAAAATGCTTTTGCTAGTGGAAAATGACACGATCGCTGATGGAAACTTTAATTCTAAGTTCACTCGGCATGCCTTCGGCACATCATGTGTAAACGCACACTTCGGTTGTAGCCGTTGTGACTTACTGTGACTGATGAAGGTCTGACTTCTTGCCTACCAAAGTCCGCGTACATACAGGTTGATCGACATGGACATCCGAAAAAGGAAACATACTCTTAAACCTGTCTATTATTCTTTTTTACTCTATGGCAGCTTGAGATTGGGTAAAGTCAGATTACATGCTGCCAACAGAATGTTTTTGTTTTGCAAATTACAGCACTTTCCGGTAATAATGACAGTGCGCATTTTTTGTCTTTTTGTTTTTGAACCCCACCTAAAACGGAAGGGCAGACAGGAAAGGGAATTTGCTGATGTGAGCCATGAAATCTTTCCTTTCATGGGCAACCAAAGCCGCTCAAGCCGGTTCCTATGGGTATGACGGCTTCCTTGATACTGGCTCTCTCATTGGTTGGCTCATGCAGCCGCACTGCAACATCCCTTTTGGTAATTAGCATCCTTATTAGTGCGGGCTTGAAAAAAGATGGCGAGAAAATGAGCACTGTCATTATTACCGGAAAACGCTGTAAGTCGAGTTTCGGGCATGAAAGAAGGATTATCTACGGTACTGAGATTCTATTTCCTTTTCAGGATTCCCATGTCGATCAACATCATTTTCTACACCTGTACTCAGATAAGAGCCTTCGTCACGTCTCCGGCACTCTTGATGCCGAGAGGCTTCGGCAATTTCGGCAGCCTGAAGCTCGCTTAGAGCTAATGGAAAACGTAAGTTGCATTTGTGTAATATAAAACACATTTTCCATCAGCTTTGAAAACACTCTAATACTACAGTACAGTCATTCACCGGTCAATGGGACACCAAATCGCCATTGCGAACTCAACCACATTTTTCTCCTTTTTCACAAAACAAAAAATACTGGCAGGTAAACCAACTACTTTAGAATGTCCTTTCAGAATTTTGTGTAAAAATAAGGAGATATGAAAGAGGTATGGTGAAAACAAAAAGTTGTGACGTTTTTGCTCCTCACCGCTCAATGGGACAGTAGCTTTCCCACGACCCTTACCACAATAGTAGAGTAACTACGAGTGGTACTGGCCACCAAATAATATGATAAATGTATGTACTGGTAGCTACAGATGTCCTCTTCGTGAATATGCTTCTAACCATGGATTTATGTATTGTTGAGTAATTAAATTGTCTTCGAAGCCATCTAGGACACATATGGGACTTCTGTAACACCTGTGACCCCTTGATAGGATAGTGCATATATACTGTCATTCTCAAGATCTGTTCAAATTCTCCTTCATATAATGTCATGTTTATGTTACAGACATATTCTCCTCTAATTATAAGAAAAATCAGTGCAGATCCAAAGGGAGAAAATGTGTGCAGAAGGCACAATGTATTGTGTCACACCAAGTTGCAATTACCATTTTAGTATGATTTGACTGTATTTTGAGCATTTCTCAAGCAATATTGAGCCTGGCTGGTTCGCACTTGGTATACAGTACTTTGATATGCATTAAAGCTCGAAATCGCAAAAATAATCAGAAAAAACGGTCGAGAAATGGGTGTTTTAGGTGGGTGTCCCATTGAGTGGTGGTGTCCCATTGACCGGTGAATGACTGTACATGTACTTGTAAGAAAAATTCAAATTTAAATTTAAAACGGTTCAAAACCCACTACTACCGTCACATTGTGACGATCATGTGATGATGCTCTGTATTCGACTCAACGGCTCGTATGACATTATAGTACATGTATCTAAGGGAGTACTACTTGAAGGATTGAGGGAGGAGGGATAATTGTAAGTGCATGCAGGTGAAGTTGCCGCGCCTTTGGTCAAAACTACTGAATTAGGACGTTTTGCCATTTTGAGTCGAGAAAGGTGCTTAGTAAAATTATGACCAATCTTACCGTGTGAAAATCGTTGAGCTCTTTTTAATAGTAGGATCGGAAAGTTGTCTTCCTACTCGTACATAGTGGCATGATACACTGCTGTTCCATCCTCACCACAGCATAATTGTTTTTTGCTCAGTTCTTGACCCGCACTAGCTCGATGAGTATCGAATTCTGGCCAGTCCGCGCGTGGCTCTGCATTTGTAAGATTTACGCCAAGTTCGGCTTTCTCGCCCGGATCGCCTCAAGCCACTCACGCATGAGTACTCTTGATATCACAGGTCAATACTCTCCCCAGAGACTCGTTTTTTCACAAAGTATCGGAGATGCTTGAAGTTCATTCTAGCTATACTTCAATATTTGCGCGCGGCCTTCTCAGCATTAAGCCACCCCGGTCGTCCATATGCCCTCCACTCGAAGACGAAACGAACCTCTCCTTTTGATTATGTCCCGGTCGAGCTGGTGCAGGAGATTTTCAAGCAATATGCGTACGAGCGAGAAGCTTGTTCGACGCCCATCGAGTACACGCAGTCAGTATTACAGCCGACACTGGCCGCGATTTCTCGTGTCAGTACAGCATGGCACGAAGTAGCAACAGGTCTTCTGTTCAGGGACATATACATCTCTTCCCCGACAGCTTTGTCCTCACTCTCTTCGACCCTTTCAAGCAAAAGGCACCTCGCACTTCAAGTGCGGTCTTTTTACTTCCCTAACATATCTATGCCACTGGAGTCTGTGATCGAACCCGCAAAGGCATTTTGCCACCCGAATGAAGTCACATATGACCTGAATACCGTCTACCGGGTCTGCCCGAATCTATACTCTCGGGACTTTGAATTCGAGGGAACTAAGGCTCTGCTGGAGCCCGAGGACTACGGAATGTTAACGCGTCTCCCATTCCCAGCGACAGACCTGCACCGATTAACTCGCCTAGAGATCTCGCTCCGGGACTGCGAACAACACCTCACGAAGGTGCTCTTCTCACCGTCCTTCGTCTTCCCCGCCCTGGAGGAGCTAGTGCTGTCCGTGTTCCAGTCCTACTCCCGCCTCCAGGCCGGCCAGCTCCGTTGCGCCCCCGATTGCCCGCACGACCCGGTTGAGTTGTTCCAAGCGCCCCGGCTTCGGCGCCTGTGCATCCGAAAATGGAGGCAGTATACGACTCCCGACTGGCCTACAAGCACTTCGCTCCCTGGACGTTATAAGCGCAGACTTCGGCAACACGTTCTGGGATAGGTCACGGCACTTCGCGTCCTCTCTCGAATCGCTCGTCTTGGCCAGTCCCAAATGCATATTTCTCTCATCTGGAGGCCCGAACAACCCCGGCGCGGTCCTGTCGTCTTTCACTTCCCTCACGGCTCTGTGCGTCCCCATGCAGACATTCGCCGCGTGGGACGCGGATGCAACGAGCCTCGTGCTGCCCCCGCGCCTGCGGCGCCTCACTCTAACGGGCTGTCCGTATAGGCGCTTCTACGCTGAGGAATACGTCTTTGAACGGACGTGGGTCGCGCTCAGAAACTTGTTCCTCCTCAAGTGCTTCGGGCGTACGCTGTCGCGGTTAAGGAGCGTTTACATATGTGCGAGGAGGACGGAGGTCCCGGATCTCCATGTGAGCGCCAGCCTATTTCAAATCGATGAAGAGATGGGTGTCTCTGCGCGACAAGCCGAGGTAGACCTACTTGGCGTCGTCGTGCGAAAGAAAACGAACACGTCGCCTCGTCGATATCTTCGGTCAAATCCCCAATGCTGCTGCTTATACTAACAAGCGCTGCTGGACGGTGCCTTGTGGTGCTCACCACGTCAGAATGAAGAGGGAGTTGTAGGATTCTTTCCGAATGGACAATAGATCATGCCACTACGCTTGATAAGGGTCCTTTTATAGCTGTTTGCAAAAATAATGAGACTGGTCGAAAATAAAATCAACGTTTTCTTTCTGTGGACTTAGGCGAAATCGCGTCGTCTGTTGCAGTGAGATCACGTCTCACCATCTTCCTTCCATAGCATCTATACCAATTGCAAAATTCCACGCTAGGGCACAGTTCTCTCTACATTTTGCCCGATCTCATTGTATTGCAGCTCAAGAAATCAAACTCGCTGACAAGGTTGCAAATATCGATTCAACCGCGACATGGAGTTAACAATCCGGTTTTTCTTTACAATATCTCGTACATGTACAGTAGGTATATGCACTTTTCGACGACGGTGAACTCGAAACGACACGAAACGACTAAGTCCGCGGAAACGAGACACTGATTTCGTTTCTGACCAGTTTCATTATTTTTGCAAACAGCTGTAAATGTGGAACACCGTCTTTATATGTAATGGTTCGTCTTGCACTGTGCAAGGCCATATGAAGGGTAGCTGGCAGAATAAAGTAAAGGAAGAAAGCGAAAAAGAAAACATATATCATTTGTACCTAAGCATCCATAATCCAGACGAGACACAGTACTCCCTACTCTACCAGACTATCGACATTCCAGTCTCCAGAACATTTTCGGTATGATATGTGAATCACTCCAGTCCGGGGGACAAGGGAGCGATATCACCCGCGCACCCCGCCGACGCGCGCCCAGTACATGTCCTCTCGCAGCCGGACGAGCTCGCGCCACGTGCGCTCCTCCCACGTCGCCTCCCCCACATACTCCGCGCGTGCATCCACATCCGCACTCGCGTTCCCATCCAGTTTTTTTTCACCGTCCCCAGCGCCGCCCGCGCGCCGCCGCGCCTGCTTCTCGCCAAGCGCGTCCGCGTCGCCGTCGCCGTAGTCGGACACGCTCGACGCGTCGGCCCGCGAGACGGGCGCGACGGACAGCTGCGCGCGCGGGGGCAGCGGTGGCGGCGGGGCGCCCGGCCGCGCCGCGTCGGTGCTCGTGCGCGGGGACGCCTCGGACGCCTCGTCCTTCTGCGCGGCCGCAGGAGGGTGTGGCGGCACACTCGCAGTACCACCGCTAGATGGCGGCGGCGGCGGTGGGGGGACCGCCCGGCGCGCCGCCGCGCGCTTCGGGACGGGCGGCGCGCCAGCGCTGGCGGGGCTGGGCGACGCCGCGCGGGAGGACGGCGTCGCGCCGGCGATGTTCAGCGGCGCGATCGCCGACGCCGCGGAGGGCGCGCGCGAGTGGGTTTTGAGCGCGGGCGTGCCCGGGCGGGAGTCGGGCAGCGGGACGGCGCGCGGGGAGCGCGGGGGCGTGCTCGCGCCGCGCGTCGGGGAGCGCGGCGAGCGCAGCGGGGGAAAGGACGGCGGCGGCGAGCGCGAGGTGCGGCGCGCGTGCGCGCGCGGGGAGCCCGGGGGCGAGGGGGCTGACGCCGACGCGCGCGGGGGCGTGGCGAACGCGAGCGGGAGCGGCGTGAACTCCTCGACGGGCGTCGTGAACTCGTCGCCCGCGCCGCTCCCGCTCTGCGCGGACGACGCCTGGCTGACGGACGGCGCGATGTGCTCCGCGGGCGGGAGCGCGCCGCCCGCGAGCGCGACGGGCGTCTTCTCGCTCGCCTGCGAGTCCGAGTTCGCGTCGTCGCCGCCCGTCGCGGGCTTCTCTTCGCCCCCGCTTCCGCTTCCGCTTTCGTTTCCGTGTCCGTTCTGGCGTCCGTTCGGGCGCGCGCCGGCACTGGCGCCGGCGCCGCGGTCGACGCTGCGCCGGGGCAGCGGGGGCGGCACAGCGACGCTCAGGCTCGCGGCGCGCTGCTTCGGCGGGAGCTCGAGCTCTGGATCCGTCTCCGGCGTAGCCGGCGCCTCGCCCTCCTCACTTTTGCGCTCCTTCTCGGCGGCGGTGTGCACGGGCGACGCGGGCTGGCTCTGGCCGCGCAGCGCGCCCCACAGGCTGCCGACGCTGCTGATCTTCGAGCGGCGGCGCGGCGGGAGGGGCGGGGCCTCTGCCTTCTCGCCCTCCCTCCCCACGTGCGCCGTGCTCGCATTCGAGTACACACTGGCCGACGAGGCCAACACGGCCGGCGCGCCGTGCGCGGGGGGCGCCTCCTCCCAGACGCGGTCGACGACGCCCGCGCGGACGAACGCCCAGAGCGAGCACGTCGTGCGCAGGCGCGCGAGGCACCAGCCCGAGCCGCACAGCGGGTAGTTCGTCGGCTTCTGCGCCTGCGCCGCGTGCTGCGGCGGCGTATGCGCCTGCGCGAGGCGGAAGACGTACACCGTCGGCGCGTGCGCGGGGGAGCTGGGGCTCGGATTGGAAACGGCGGAGGTGGTGGCGGCGGTGTGTTTGGCGTCGTGCGGCGGCGGCGTGGGCGGCGGAGAGGGCGCGGCGGACGCACTGTTGTTCGCGAGCGGGTTCTTGAAGAGGGAGGTGGACCAGGTGCTCGAGTTGGCGTGTCGAGTGAGGGAGAGGGTCGAGAGAGGGTGCGATGGCGGAGGGGCATGAAGGTGTTCGGACCTGGGAGGGAAAATATGTGTACCACATAGAGCACACGAGAGCCCTGTTTGCGAGCCGGGTATCATTGATTGCAGAGATGAGGAGAGTTCCAGGAGGAGCACCGACGCGGACATGGGCTCGATGGTGAGCTGGCCGCTGTAGATGGCGGAAAGGACGGAGCGGCGGGACAGCCAGTTGAGGGAGGGTGCGAAGTCAAGACGCACAGTTGGATCTCTGATACGCACGATTAATTTCATGTCCTGACAAAAAAATAAAAATGAAAAAGCGGAAACATTGGCACTCACGAATCTTCCGTCTGGAGGCGCGCGAGGAAGGGCAGCGGCAGCAGCGTCGAAATATGTGGAGGGCTGAGGGACGCCGGCCGGACAGAGCGTAGGTGCGTGATGAAGAGCAGGAACTCCTGATACGGGCTGTGCGAGCTCAGCAGCCTGACGACCGCGGAGGACACGACCGGCGGGTGCTCGACGAACTTGCCCTTCGCCATGAGCGCGCGCAGGCGGACGACCTCGTCCGCCGTGCGGTCCTTCTCGTCGCGCAGGGCCTGCACCTGGAGCTGCATCAGGCCGACGGCCTCCTCCGCGCTGCGCAGCGCGGCCTCCGCGTCGACGACCTTGCGCTCCGCGAGCGCGGCGCCGAAGCGCGCCTCGGCGACCATCGTGTTCGCCTGGCCGAAGAGGTTCGCGCTGAGGTCGTCGAGCTCGTGCTCGATGTTGTGCCGCGCGCTCTCCGCCTGGCCGCGCGCGGCGGCCTCGTCCGTCGCGCGCTCCATGAGGCGCGTGAGCTCGGCGGTGACGTGCGCCTTCTCGACGTACAGCCCCGTGTTGAGCGCGGCGAGGTGCTGCGCGCGCTCGATCTCGAGCGCGGAGATGGTGAGCGCGGTCGCGCGCGCCGCGGCGGACGCGAGGTGCAGCTCGTCCTCGAGGTCGGAGACGCGGTCGTACGAGCTGACGAGCTTGCCGTTGAGCTGGGTGACCTGCGAGATGAGGTCCTGGATCTGCGTGCGCAGGGACGCGATGACGAGCGCCTGCGGGTCGTCGGGGTCCCGCGGGGGCGGCGGCGGCGGCGGCGGCGGCGGCGGGCTGCGCGCATGTGCGCTGTCTCTGTAGTCCCGTGCGTCGCCGCTGGCGTCGCCATCGTCGCTGGGCGGGTCGTGCAGCGTGGGCGAGTCGCTGGCGACGACGCTCGCGGGGGGCGTGAGCGTCGCGGGGGGTGAATCTGGGCCGGGGTCGGGGCCGGTGCCGGTGGCGACGACGGACATGGCGCGCGGCGGGGACGGGCGGCGGCGGCGGCGGAGCTTGTTGCGCTTTGTGCTGGGGGCGGCGGTGAGGGTGAGGGTGCTGCCCAGAAACGAGGTCATCCTGCACGTGCGGTGCGTGCGGTGCGTGCGTACGTAAACCGCTTCCGGTAATCCCTCCCGAGGTCGCGGCAGCAGACGCAGACGACGACGACGACGACGACGACGGCTGCGATGGCGGCTGCGATGACAAAAAAAAAACTGCGACGGCGGGCGACAAAGCGCCAACGGCAGGCTCAGACTTGAAAAGCCCTCCCTCGCCCTCCCTCTTTAAATTGCGCGCGCACGACGGCCATGAGGCTCGCGGCGTCACGGCGCCAGTGCTTTGTATCTCGGCTAGAACGCCCTTGGTCGCTGGAGAGATCACCTTCTCGTCCCAATCACGGCAGCCTGGTGGACCTGAGAAGACAGCGCGGCCTTCGCCGCCCGCAGGAGATCACGCCTTCTTCCAGCCGCGTTTTTTTCTTTTCTTTTTTTATAGCCCGGATTGCCCCCGCTGATTGATGCTGCCGAACGTTTCGAATGACGATGGGCAGGATGGTGCGAGTAATGTTCTGCGAATGTTCTGCGAATGATCTGCTTTTACTTTACTGATGGCGGAAGTATACATCGTGCGAGATGTGGCTCGCTGCTCGCCGACTCCACGCATCTCGAGTTTCACCTGCAATAACACTCGAGAGACTCTCTCCACCAGAGCTATATCCGTCGCAGGAGCAGACCACCGAAGCACGCGTTTACATCCACGTTGCGCCGTCGAAGTCGCATTCCAAACTAGCAAGCAATCTACCAGACACACCTTTGGTTTCTCCGACAATCATAACGCGCATCCAGCTCAAAATAATTCTACTTCTACCTGCAGAACATCCATGTCCCATTCGAAAGCCTTCCTTCCTCTATCACTGATGGCCGAAGCACAGCATGCAGAATGTGGCTCTTCGCTCCCAAGTCGAAGGCGCTCCTCGCATCTGGAATGACGGGAGAGATGCTTCTCCCTCCACCAGAGCTATATCTACATCGCAGAAGCAGACCAACACGCACTTCTCGACCACGCTGCCCCGACGACACTCCGGAGTCCACGGCGCACACGCGTTCAGTTCCAAAGAAAGAAAAAACCATTCTCTCTACACTACAGAACAATTCTTATCATACAACAATTCTTACTTCCATTTTCCTCACTCCTACAATGCCCGCCCGCCTTGGCCCTGATTCGGCCCCACACCCGCACCCGCGCCCGCACCCGCCGCGCGCTGCTGGCGCGCGCCCGCCTCCTGGCCCAGTCGCTGCGCCTCCCGGCTGTCGCGCTCCGCGACTCCGCGGCCCTCACGCTCCTGGCCCTTCGCGCGCCACTCGTCCTTGTTCAGCAGCATCCCCGCCGCCTGCAGCAGCTTCCCGCCTGTGATGTTCATCTGCCCCGAGCCCGAGCCGATTTTCGGCTCAGTGCCGGCCGCCGCACCCGCACCCGCACCCGCACCCGCACCCGCACCCGGCGCGTTGCCGGGGCCGCCCGTCCTCTCGACCCCGTAGCCCGAATCTCCGCCCGCCTGCGGCGCCCCGTCCCCAGTGGGCTGCACTTGGTGTCCGAAGCCGCCGCCGACGCCCGTGGCATACCCAGGGGGTGCGTCGCCCTGCCCCGCCTGTCCTGCTCCGGCCGATGTCTGCCCCGCCTGCCCCGCGCCGGCCGACGCTTCTTGCGCCTGCGGCCCGCGGCCCTCTCGCGCGAGCCCCTTCGCGCGCCAGTCGTCGTTGTCTAGCGCCATCCCCGCCGCCTGCTGCAGCTTCCCTAGTTTCGGGCCCATGCCCGTCTTGGCTGGAGGAGCACCCGCGCCTGCGCCTGCGTTGGTCCCCTGCCCCGCATCTTGCGCGCCGCTGCCCGCCTGCCTGGCGTCGCCGCCATTTTGCGGTTGTGCTTGCTGGTCGCCGCCTGCGCCCTGGCCGTTCGCTGCGACGTCCGGGTTTGCAGCCCAGTGGCCGACGCGCGGCTGGCCCGGGTGCGCGCCCGCGCCCTCCTGCGTGGCCCCCGCCTGACGCGTGCCGGCCGCATATTGCTGCGCGTCCGTGCCCGTGCCCGCGCCCGCGCCCTCGCCCTTTCCGTTCGCGGCGACGTCCGGGTTGGCGGCCCAGTGGCCGACGCGCTGCTGGCCCTGGCCCTGGCCCGCGGGCGCCTGCTGGCCAGGCGCACCGCCCTGGAGGTTGTGCTCGTCCCACCCCGCGACGCCGGCTTGCGCAGGCCCGCCCGAGGAGGCGCCGCGCGCCTGCGCGTCGGAGTCGCCGCCGACGCCGCGACCCGCGCCACCCGGCGCGCCTGCGCGGTCTGGGTGCACGGGTGGCGGGGGTACTTGTCGTTTTGCAGCGCCCTGGTCCTGGCCCTGGGCCGGGCTGCTGCTCTGCGCGCGGTCGCGGTCCTGGCCGCGCGCCTGTCCGTCGAAATCGCCGCCGAGGCCGCGGCCCGTGACGCCGTCTGCGCCGGCGCGGTCGGGGTGCGCGGGTGGCGGGGGCGCTTGTTGTTGTTGCTGTTGTACGGCGCCTTGGTCCTGGTCCTGACCCTGGGCCTGACCTTGTGCCTGGCGTGGGGTGCGATCGCGGTCCTGGTCCTGGTCGAGGTCGTGGTGCTGGTCGCGCCGGCCGGTGGAATTGGGGCCTGCGCCCATGTCGCCGGGGCCGCCGGTCTGGGAATTGGTCGGGTACATGCCGGCGTTCGGGCCCGAGTGGCTCTACGCAAAATATGAGGTAAGGAAAGAGGAAGAGGGTGTATATATGCTTACAGGCTGTTGGTCGGCTTGCATGCTCATTTGTTTATTTGTTTAATTCGGTTTGTGTGTTCTGGGTTGTAGGTTACGTCGTGAAGAGCGAGGATTGCCACTGTGTCCGTTCTTATTTCTTATAAGGACCTCTCCGCATCTGTTATGTCACGACGGAGTCAACTATGACGCGTGTCGTCATCGCCCGCTGAACGCTAAACTGGGCTCCGTGGACTCACTCCCGACTGAGCCTCTCCGACGGCGCTGCGCATGGAGATCTTAAAGTTATACTCCAGAATTCAGTTTGGTCCGGGAATGACGTGGTCGGTGACGCCATCGCCGAACTGGGCTGCGGCTCACAATATGTTTTCTTTTTCTTTTCAAGTTTCATCACAGAAAAGTATGTTCGGGGTTGTTTGACCACAATATTACAAGACTACAATTACAAATCATCTTCGCGGGCTCTGGTATCATATCCTCAAGAAATTCCTTCCGCTTCGACCCCGCAGTTCAATATCCGCGACGCGCCGCTCCTCCGCTAGCACCCCCAGCGCCGGAGGCGCCATAGCTCGCCCCACCGCCCACCTCGTTCGGGTTCGCCGCACCCGCGCCTCCGCCCGCGCCCGGGTTCTGCCCGCCAAGGTGCCTGTACTGCGGGTGCGCGCCGTGCGCAACCGCCCGCTCGCGCCGCGCGAGCGCAGCCGCCTCCAGCCGCTCCGCCTCGCCCAGCTCCGCAGCCTGCGCCCGCCTCCCTATCCCACACAATCAAGAAAGAAAGAAAAAATCGCATGAGCATCAGATCTGAAAAAAGAAAAAGACGGATACAGAGGAGGAGGGCACACGCACTGCTCCTTCGCCGCGCCCCGCGCCTTGAGGTTCTGGCTCCCGAGCGCGCCCCCGACGGCGTGCTCGACCTTCCCCGCGAGGCGCCCGCCGCCGCCGCTGCGGCCGGCTGTGGCGCCCGGGTGCACGGGCCGGCCCGCGCCGTCCGTGCGCGGGGGCATCGCGGGCTGCGCCCCCGCGCCCCCGCGCGTGTCGTCGAAGCCCGGGCCCTGTGCGCCGCGCGCGTAGCCGCTCTCGGCGGCCGTGCCCGCGCCGGGCGCGCCGGGCGCGGCGTAGCGCGGGTCGGCCTGCTGCTGTTGTCGCTGCTGTCGCTGACCGCCGCGCTGCGGGTAGCCGCCTGCACCCGCGCTGGCAGGAGCATCATCGTAAGACGCGGCGCCGCCGCCGTACGGCGCGTTCGCGTTCGCGTCCGTGCCCGGGTTCTGGTTCTGGTTCTGGTTCTGTGCGGGAGGTGTAAGTGCGAGGGATCTGCGTCCCGCCTAACCTGGCGGGGGAGAGAAAAAAAGGAGCAACGCACGGCGTGTTTGTTTCCGAAAAGCGTCATGGTTTTTGTCTTTCGCGCCGGTTTGGACTGTCTGTCTTACTATTAGCAGCCGCAGGGCCCCTTTATAAGCGCAGAGCGCGCCATGATGACGCGCGAGTCTCCACGACCTGTCTCTAGAAATGGGAAATGGGAAATGGGGAAATAGGAAATTGAGCAGGCGCTGGAGAGGCTTTCGGAGTCGGGGCTTTGTCGTTTTTGGCAACCTGGATGACATCATGCGGAGAAGCACGACGCGACGCGTGGCGGACGCGTGCGCGTTGGTGCGCACGTGAAGCCGCCCAGCAGAAAATTAAATTTCTCTTATGTAATTGCTCTCTTTCTTACTTTTTCTTCGTCGGTCGGGAGTGATATACATACATACATGTCGCACCGATAATGTTTCGGATGTCGTTGGCTTGGTAGAGCCGGGAGCGCTGTTCAAACTTCAATAGATGTGTGTCGTCTGGATTACGGATACTGAGGTAGATAGAAATGATTCATGATTATTTTTCTTTGCTTCATACTGCCGGATATTAAACATATGGTCCTGCACAGCACAAGACGGTCTATTACATATTACTACGGTGTTCCATATTAAGAAGGACCCTTATCAGGCGCAGTGGTATAATTTGTTGTCTATTCCGAACGAGACCAAGAGCCTCCCTTTTCAATATAACACGGAGGGCATCACACCGAAACTCCAGAGAGCATCGCAAAACTCCGTCCAGGAGCACTTGCTAGTTTCTGTAGCACTGGTGCGCGTGCACGCGGATTCAGTCAGTTTGATATGCATGACCAAAGAAATTTTCGAAGCAACTCAACCTGTTTTCTTTTCAACGGCGACGCCGAGTACCTCTACCCCGGCTTCCCGCGCAGCGACGCCCGTCTCTTCGTCGATTCGAAATCGGCTGGCGCCCATGTCGAGTTCTAGGTCCTCTGTTCTCCCCGCACATATGCGTACACTTCTCAACTCGCCAAGTAGCCGCCCGCAGCGCTTGAAGATGAATAAGTCTCTGAGCGCGGTCTGCGCCCGCTCAAAGACTTCTTCCTCAGCGTAGAAGCGCCTATACGGGCAGCCCGTCAGCGTCAGGCGCCGCAGGCGCGGGGGGAGCACGAGGGCCGTCGCGACCGCGTCCCACGCGGCGAATGTATGCATAGGGACGGACAGCGCCGTGAGGGAAGTGAGGGACGACAGGACCGCGCCGGGGTCGTTCGAGCCTCCCGTCGGCGACGACGGGTACGCGTACACGGGGCTGGTCAAAACGAGCGACTCGAGCGAGGACGCGAAATATCGTAACCTGTTCCAGAAAGCATCGTCGAAGTCGACGTCCATGATGTCCAGGGAGCGCAGCGCGCGCGCGCCGGTCGGCAGCTGTATACCGTGGCGATGCGTCCAGCTGCGGATGCACAGGTGCCGCAGCCGCGGCGCCTGGAACAGCGCGACCGGGTCGTGCGGGCAGTCCGCGGTGCAGCTGAGCCGGTTGACGTGGAGAGGGGAGTACGATACGACCACGGACAGCATGAGCTCCTCGAGGGCGGGGAAGACGAAGGACGGCGAGAACAACACCTTCTCAAGGCGCTGCTCGCAATCACTGAGAGAGATCTCCAGGCGAGTTAGCTGAGGCAGGTCCGTCGCTGGGAATGGCAGACACGTTAACATCTGGTGGTCCTCGAGCTCCAGCAGAGCCTTCGTTCCCTTGAACTGAATATCCCTCGAGTGTAGGTCTGGACAGACCCGGTAGACGGTGTCCAGATCCCGCATGACGTCATCTGGGCGACAAAAGGCTTTTGCGGGCATGATTACAGACTCCAGTGCGATAAATACGATGGGGGAGTAAAAGGACCGCACTTGAAGTGCGAGGTGCCTTTTGCTTGAAAGGGTTGAAGAGAGTGAGGACAAAGCTGTCGGGGAGGAGACGTATATGTCTCTGAACAGAAGACCTGTTGCTACTTCGTGGCATGTTATACTGACACGAGAGATCGCGGCCAGTGTTGGCTGCAATATTGACTGCGTGTATTCCATCGGAGACGAACAAGAGTCCCGCTCGTATGTATATTGCTTGAAGATCTCTTCCACTAGTTCAACCGGGAGACGGTCGAAAGGAGAGGTTCGTTTCGTCCTCGAGGGGGCCTGCAATAGAGCGCATAGGCGGCTAAGATGGTCATAGGGTGAGAGGACCACGTCAAATAATTGGGTCTGAGGTAATAGAGACTTCAAACGTCCTCCGATACTTCGCGAAATTACGAGACTTTGGGGAGGGTGTTGACCCGTGATATCCAGAGTACTCATCGAGCTAGTGCAAGTGCGCGGAATAGATTGGGTCAAGAACTGAGAAATAAGCAATTTTGCTGCGGTGAGGATGGAACGACAGTGTACGCGAGAAAGCCATTTTATGCACAATAACCTAAAGACGCCACCTAATGGAAAAACAAGAGAGGCTCTTGTAGGTTGTATGATTTGAGGAGCACAAGGCCTAGAGATCAGGGCCCATATTTCCAATATCTTGCGGATATATGTCAAGTCAAAGAGGTGTTGGGGCCCAATGCCCCAAATTGTGTTCCATGAAAAGCGGGAACGTTAGAGGCCTGTGTATTTGAATCTTGTCTCTTCAGTCGGGCATCAGAAATTCGGTTTCCAGGGAACATATCAACTCAGAGAGATAAAATAAAGCTCAGGCAGCAAGATTTTGCAGGAGTAAGTAGGAAGAATTGACGTTCAGCTCGAAGCGAGATACGTATTTTCTTATGCAAGCACATGACGTAGGCGTGTCCTTTCCCACGGATGGACGTATACTTCGATTGTTGACGTCCCAGTATCTTTCAAGTTTCATACCGTAACTTCGCCGTGAATCCCGAATTGTCCGAACGAATCTGATGATCCTTTGGCACACAATAAGCTCTTAGGGTACAACAAGCATCATTCGTCAAAAGGCTACCGCCTTGTTCCAGATGGTAGGTATTTCCCGACTCGCCATCCTGATGATGGAGCGGACGAAACTGAAAAAATGCCTTGTGTTCCATGGGCTTACTGTCGTTTCCCTTCAGCTGAGTATTCTGCTGCCAATGAGTCGGCGATGACTCCACTGGCGCAGTCCGTCAAATCCTGTTCCATTGATACTGCGCGTTGACATAACTGTCGAACAAAGGTATCTAAGGCAATTTGTTTTTTTAATGGCACAAACTAGAAATACAAAGCGGACGGCAACAGGGAAAGCAGAAAAAAAGAAACGAAATATATTTTCCTTACTTTGCCTCGCGCGATCAATACCCGCCGCGCGCTCCGCTGCCTGCCCCACCAACGCCAGAAGCACCGTAGTTCCCGCCGCCGCCAAGTTCGTCAGGATTGGTCGTACCCGTTTCGGGATCTCGCCCTCCGAGGTGCCTGTATTGTGGGTGGGCGCCGTGCGCGACTGCGCGCTCGCGACGTGCGAGAGCAGAGGACTCCAGGCGCTCGGCCTCGCTCAGCTCCGCGGCTTGTGCCTTAAGAGCTGTCGATTCTCTGCCAGAGAGGGGAATAGCCATGAGTATCCGAAGCGAATGGTCACATAAAATAGTGCACGAACTGCTCCTTTGCCAGGCCCTTCGCCTTAAGGTTCTGACTGCCGATTGCGCTCCCGACGGCGTGTTCGACCTTGCCCGCGAAGCGCTGCGCGCCACCCCCGCCACTTGTGCCCCGGCCAGTTGTACCTGGATGGATAGGGTTTCCCGCCCCATCCGTGCGCGGTGGCATCGCAGACTTGGCTGGGCCTGGGCCATTTCCGTCCGTACTGTCGTATCCCGTGCCGCCGACATTGCTATTATAGCCTGCGACGTTGTGGCCCGCACCGGTCTGGGCGCCCTGGCCGTAGCCTGTTTCGTCAGCAGTCCCGGCGGCGTTGGGCGAGGAATGGAGGGGGTGGTTCTGCTGGCCACCGTGATGGAGGCGGTTTCTTGCACCAGTGGCATTCTCGGGGTTGGAGGACACGTCCGAGCCGCCGTACGTCGCATGGGTCGAACTTGGTGCGTCGTCGTGGTGCCTCTGGCCACCTTTCTGAAGGCGGTTGCCTGTGCCGGTGCCGGCCGTACGGCCGTCCGCGAGCACGTTAGAACCTCCGTACGACGCGTCGGCGTCTGCGTTGTGCCTCTGTCCACCTTTCTGGAGACGGTTGCCTCCACCTGTGCCATTAGCGGAGGTGCCTGAGGGCAGGTCGGAGCCGCCGTATGTCGCGTCGGCCGTGTTCTGCGAAGGAAAGGTATCTTAGTCGACCGCGATAAATGGAAGAAAGTAATAACATACGTTGTGCTTGTTTCCGAAAAGCGTCATTCCGAAATATTTTTATTTGGTTATCGAAGAGTTACGAAGAATTATGAATAAATTTGTACTGTGGCGTTCGGGGAATGTTTCAAAGCTAATCCAGACTTTATATACGCAGGTCCGCAGGCACCTGATGATTCTGGCGAGGAGTATATGGCTGTGCGCAATACATAGATGACGACAGAGTCTCCGCAACACCGGAGTAAAGAAATGGAGGGGCTTTCTGCGTCTAGATCGAGCGGTGACATCATCCTGGAAAGAGTAACGCGACGCGTTACAGACGCGTGCCCACCACCACGCACGTGATCTCTCGAAGCGGACTTAATGAGGATACCGCATCATACAGTACGCGGCTGGAAAATCACGTTCCTGAGCATTCAACCTTATCACACACTCGCTGCTATTGATCTACCGTATCGACTCACTTGATTGAAACTCGCACTTCCTGCAGCTTCCAGTGACATGGAAGATTGAAATTTGGCAGATCCGCATGCTGGGTGCATGAGGTCTGTCTCATTCCAGGTGAGTTCACAAGGGCAATTGACGACCGAGAAGACTTCGGAGTGCGGCATTTGAACTGAACTACATATAAACAGTTGCCACAAGCTGTTCTCGCTCTTCGCAATTCTCACCCTCACTGCAACGAAGGATTCTTCTTGACGTCTGCTCTCTTTCTCTTTCCACTGCTCTGGTGAAGACCTCCGACAATTGCAGACGTCAGGACACGTTTCTATGAACGTAGAACCTTCAGGCTCAATTCAACGATGTCACTCGACCCAACCCCTCCCAAGTCATCTAGCACAAAGGACACGAATACATCCGAAACGATAGTAACATTGGATGAACGCGCCTCCGAACTAGCTTCCAATGCGGAAAGGGTCAACGCGTCAGGCTTGGAAACCCAGGAGCTCCAAGAGGAGCAGACGCAGATGCCCTTCAAACTGTACAAGAGACGGTTTACTGGTGTACTAGGCATCATCGCTCTCAATATTGTCGCGGGAATGAACCTACCTTGGTTCGGCCCTATCGCGAATGACAGTGCGTTACGATCGCTTTCATGACCTCAAATATGAACTCCTTCCTTTTTCACTGCTCTTATAAAACTTCCACATATATACTTACTTCTGAGTAACTTATTTGATGCCTCAACTCTTACCAGAAGGCTAAATATGAAGAGTTTTCAAACATCGCTGATTCTATTTGTTTTTCAGCGGCTGACGCCTTCGGTATCTCGCTCGACCAGGTCAATTGGCTCGGGAACATAATCGCTGTCACATATCTCATTGTCGCTCCCCTCGTTCCTATTCTTTGCTCGCGTGTGGGCATACGCGTATGCGTGAGTTGCTTCGTTTCTATATCTAGGTTCATTGAAAGTTGGATATGATGTTTTCTTTCTTTCTTTCTGATACATCGGATCTTTCTAATCCTTCCATCATTCTCCTCAATTCCCTTCGTACGCAAATCCATGATGAAAAAACGGTGACTAACTTTTACTGTTATTGCGAATGTTAAATTTTCTTCCGGAATAAATGATCGATAAACCCAGTACGTCATCGGCACGACTTTCCTCATCCTCTCAGCGTGGGTGCGCTTTGCAGGCACTGCGCGCACACTCAGCCCGCGGGGGGCGTATGCGTTGCTCATCATTGGTCAGGTGCGTTCTTCATGTTCCTTTTGTTTTTGCGAACTCGATGCTCTGCATAAAAAGGCAGGATGCCTAACCGTTATGAACTCACTTTTTTTTTTCTCAACAACAATCTTTGTTATTATGAAACTCAACATGTCGCAGTGATAACATTTACTTACTATAAACTGGCCTCGTGCGGTAAACTACAGTTCCTGAGCGCGATCCCGCAGGTGACCTTCCAAGTGCTCGCGCCAAAGTTTTCTGAGACGTGGTTCGACGTGCAAGGCCGGACGACCGCAACGATGCTCATGTCTGTGTGTGCGTGTTTTCTTATGGCCTGAGTTTGCAAATTGATTGTCTGGCTGAACTTGATATGGTGTCTGTATGTCTCACCACTATCTTAATTTGGTATCTGCAGCAAACCCGGTGGGCACCGCTCTCGGTCAGCTCATCTCGCCCTTGGTTTCGACCCCGCGCGATTCTGTACGTCTTGATTCTACTTACTGGCATTCTTTTTAGAGATAGCTGACTTGTCTTATGCATGTTAATGAATGAACGAATGAATAACAAATGTGCTGTTATAAAGGTTCTGGTTCTCGGCATTATATCGACGGCCGTCTCTCCGTTTGTGCTTTTGGTAGGTTCGAAGCCGCCTACGCCGCCATGTACGCCTCTCTTTTTCTAGCCCTCCCTGTCCAGCCATTTTTCTCGGTTTGAATCAATTTACGTGTATCATTAACTTTCGATGTTCTTGCTCACCCTTGACTGCCTTATTTTGTTCTTGATTCTTTAGCATATTTCGGTTCACAGACCTCCCCAACGTTCTTCATGACACTGCGTGCTATCCTCGGGCTGCTCCCGCGCCCCATGAGCATCCATGTTCCAGATGTAGACCATGGTACCGCCAGTGTCGATCAGGAGAGACAATTAGAGAGTCCCTCATCGCCCATATCTCCCGCATCAGCCGCACTAAAGACAGAAGGGACGCATGGGAGCGTCGACGTACGAAATTTGGAGCCGAGGACCGAACACGAGCATATAGTAGTGAATGCGTACATGACGCCTCGCGAGCGCGTGGACTTCTCAATTTTGTTTTTGGTGTTTGGTGTTCTGGTCGCTGGGTGAGCGTGGAATGCTCATTTGTCTACTATCATGTTCAAGAACCAACGGGCGCCATCTTGTCCCTAGAGTAAGCACGTTTTCACTCCTCTCGGATGAGCTTCTTGAGCCGTATGGCTATTCGGATGACACAGCTGGCTTTATGGTAAGCGAACCACCTTTATCATTTTATCATAGGCACGGCGTTAATCAGTTCCTCGCTCCAGGGCGCGGCCCTTCTTTTTTCGGGGCTGCTTGCTGCCTTCATCACCTCCCCGCTCTTCGATCGCGTGCTCACACGTCACCTCGGACTCGCGGCGCGCGCATTTGCGCCGCTCGTCGCTGCTGCGTGGCTCGCGTTGATTTGGGCTGTGAGACCACACAATACTGGCGCACTATACGCGCTCTTCGTCATTATAGGTGTTTTCAGCTTGAGCATATTGCCTGTAGGTCTGGAACTGGGATGCGAGCTGACGAGGAACAGTGGTGCGAGCTCGGCGATCTTGTGGTCTAGGTGCCTCTATTTCTCTTCTTTCCCCCCATCCTGTCACGAGTAAATTCTTGCATCTTATATATTTATCATTTACAGCGGGAACCTATTTGGAATAATATTTATTCTCGGTTCGTCCTTATTTCTCTTCTCCTCGACCCCCCGCTTCCGTTCTCATCAAACCTAAACAGTTATGTCCGCCTTGCGAGCCCCTGCTTCTGCATCCCCGCCGGGCAACATGCATCGGTCACTTGTCTTCGTCGGTGTGTTCATTTTCGCCGCCACTATGAGCATCTTCTTCTTCCGTGGACACCAGCGCCGCCTCGAGAAGGACATGCGCGTTGCGGCGACTACAGCCCCTGTACGTAATAGCGAAGCTGAATTGCATCACGATCAGCTTGATGAGGGCGGGTTCGAATTGCGGCATAGAGTGAGAGGCTCGAGAGAGTTAGGTGGAAGATGAAGTGAAAAGGAATGGGATGGCGTTACGACCTTTCAAGAACATTGATATTCTTTTCTTTCTGGTTCTAGTTGTATGTTCTGGACGAGCTTCTGTATCCCGCTACCTATATTCATATTTATGTATACCACTCTATATTATAGTTGTGAAATACTCATTGCCTTCGAAAGATTGGTTTCAGCATATTATCGATCTGACACCGTCCCACATAATTAGTAGAGACGCAACTAAAAGATATCCAGCTCTACATCCATATCACGGCAGGCATTGACGGTCTCTACTAGCTCCAGCATCATGCGCTCGCGCCGCACATGGGCAGTTTCCACGTTTAGCGGGACGTCTACAACCAGCCCTAGGCTGAGTTTTTGAAGCCGACATTTTCTCCTTACCGCGTTCGTCCTGCGCAGAAAGGCCGAAATCGCCCTGTCTTCGGATTCGGACCACTGATACAGAGTGCCCCAATAACGCTGAAATTCGATACATAACTCGACGACGCTACTGGTTACAGCATTTAATGAATCTAGAACCAATGGACTCCCGACAACGAGCGATAACCTGCGGAAACCGAAGGCTGAGGAAAGCAGCATTGCGTTCAAGTCCAGGTCGTCACTAGTATCCCCTGGCAGCGCTGCCAGCTGAACTCGCAGGGACGCCAGGGACGCCAAACAACCCGGGACACCGCTAGGCGCAATGGTTCCAGAATCATGGAACCTCGTGAGCGTTATATCCAGGTGTTTGGGTGCATATCCGGCCCGCGGGCGAAGAAGCCAGTAAGAGTCAGGGAAACTCGGACAATCAAGAGTTAGGACTTGGAGACTCTCCGGTGGAGTTACGGAAGCTAATTCACGACTGATGTAGGCATCTGGGTTGTTAAGAGGGATAAAAGAGGCAGGTATGAACCAATTGATATATTCTTCCGGATTGATATACGTCAAATGTGTGAGTTGCTTGAGCTTTGATATAGTCCAGCAAACTGCTTCAAGGCACTGGCCAAGCTTCCCAACGAGCCGTAATTTAACCATCCCCGAGCATTCAGCCAATGCTATCAAGAAGGTCTTTATCCCATCCGAAGGGTCGGACGAGATTTTCAGCGAGAGTTCCTTGAGATTCGGCGCATTGCGAGCTATCTCAGCCAGCACGTTCCATTCCTCCTCCATAAGCCATCCTTCATCTTCACACGCGCTGTGTTTCGGAACATAGATGGCGAGCTCACGCAACCTGTGCGAGCTCATTGTGGAGTCACGCAGCAAAGCGGTAAACGGACGCGAACCTCCGACGAAAGCTCGACGCTGGAGGCCGCGACGAGCAACATTTACCCACGAGCGATGTACAAGGCATATTTGCCTGAGCGTTTTACAGGTGGATGTAGAAAGTCATGACGATCGACATGGACATCCAAAAAAGGAAAACATGAATTTATATGTGGGGTGCCCACATATTAGGGGGGGAGCGAAGCGTGTGTGACTAAGCCTATTCTGAGTTCTTTCATTTTAGTTTTCTATAACCATTGATTACAGTGTTTTCAGAAAACCTTGTCAGTGCGCGTAAAAAAAAAGGTTGCGGCCCCTCAGGGTGTGCCAAATAAGGCAGTATTGCCTAATTGAGCGAAGTCGTGTCGTGAATTTATTTTGTACATGCCCAATCGAAAGATCAGGGAGGACTTGAAAGTCCGTATTCTTTGACTATACGGGATAACAAACTACTTCCCTAATTCACTTGCTGAAATTTCTGGCTTCTCCGAGTGTAGTTTTTAGCACCGTTAGCAGATTAGCGCACGCTGCGCGACACGCGAGGCAACCACGACGCGATTTCGCTCAATTAGGCAATAATGCCTTATTTGGCACACCCTGAGGGGCCGCAACTTTTTTTTTTTTTGCGCACACTGACAAAGGGTTTCTGAAAACACTGTAATTTAATTTTTTTCGGTGCTTTGTAATTGGAAGTATTAAATAGCCATTATTGCAGCCTTTGTATGCTTCAGTGTGCGAGAATTGTCTGCAAGAGCAAGATCTCACGTAAAGGGTCACACGGTCTCAGATCACGTGATGCGTTTCAGGGAGGCAGATAAATTCAATTCTTTCCTCACTAGACTTCATTTGATTTTGTAAGCAAAGTGCAAGTTACTTTTGCTAAGACCAGAAGTTCAAGTGTAAAAGGGGGGAAAGGAGGAGAGGAAGAGGAGAGACAGTAATCGTATGTAGAGGCACGCAGCATCATGATCAGTTCTCACGGGGGGGGGTCACACAGCCACCCTGTGAACATCACGTGATAGCTTTTTGGGAGCCCCTACCCCGGTAAGAGGGAGCTTCGCTCCCAATAAGCTGAAAAATGCTGTAGGTAAGTTGTCGCTCGGGCTAAATTCACTATAATATTTGTCTGTAACTTATGATTTATGCAAAAGTCACATCCTTCTGTGTTTTTCAGGTACTCCCGTGCAAATTTTGAAGGCGACAGTGCCCTTTCTGAGGCTTTGAAATGTGTTTCCTTTTTCGGATGTCCATGTCGATCGTCATGACTTTCTACATCCACCTGTATATTGACTATATTCAGAGCTGGCGACAATTTTGAATATATACGGTTCAGCCACGGCAGCTTCGTGGAAAAGCGAGCTCATCTCGGACGCCAGGATGTCCACAATCATGTCAAGGATAACGCGTGGGATGCCTGTAGTTTCACGCCCTTCAACAGAAGCGGTGATTGCTTGCAACTGGCCGTATTTGTGTTCTCTAACACGACGATAGACATTAAACGCTTTCTTTAGCGTGATCTGAGCGGGGTCGAAGGCTGGATTTCGGAGTGTGCACCAAATGACTGCACGTACGTCGTTATTGGCGAACGTTCTTCCCTTTGGTAGGCGTCCTGACACTGTTTCGAAGACCTCTTGTTTGGGTTTAAGGGGAGATATGAAAAATTCGTCTATAAGGATGTCAACGACCTCTCGAAACAGATTGTGCTCCAGAATGAGCTTGGCGATTAGCACGTCTGTCGCAGTGTCGAATGGGATCCAGTCTTGTTCTTCAGGATCGAAAACATTCGTGGTGATGTCAACTGCGCTGTCTGAACAACCCAATCGCGGGCACTGAATCTGACGATGTGTGTGTTGTTCTATGACTGATTCAATATCTGTCGCTCGTTTGAAGGTAAGTTCGGTAACTCTAAACGCCGGATCGTTCAGAATGTCGAGGACGGCATCGATAGCGGTCGGGGAGATGTTCAATGAATACCTCAACAGCAGCTGGGCGACCCGGGCGTCGGATGCATTGGAGAAAGGAACCCACGTCTCTGAGAGCGGTTCAAACACTATGGCTCCGTAGACGTTCATTAGGCAGTATTAGACGGCTGAAGAGCAGAAGGTTTGTTTGAGCGATCGGTTGAAATAGACCACGTGACAACCCGACGCGTTATTTTGCTTTATTTTCTAGTTTAAGCAAAGCGCTACGCGGTTGTTTAATCTGCCTTTCCTCGAAAGAGGTAGTACATAACATCTAGCTATGCCGTGCCCCTTTTCTGCAAAAAGGAAAGGAAAGGCGCACGTCAGAAATTGGATGTGGAGATCAACGATGGTGCTCGGCAGACGCTCTCTCTTTTAGCAATCTCAGCCACCATCATCTTCGATGACCAACAAGAAAAAGAGTAAGCTAAGCGCTTTCGTCTTCAAGTCCTCGCGATAATTGCGCACGAAAGTTTTTTTTTATCCCGTGCTAATGACTAGATCCCTCGCTGCATATCCGTGTCGAGGACGAAGCAGCCAGTGCCAATGAGGCAAGGCGGGACACAGAATTGACAAAGACTTAAAACTGCCAGGCAGATTGGAATTGCGTGTGCCACATGCATCCAGAAATAATCGAGTCAGCACCAAAAAGGGTCAGAAGGCGACAATGAAATGCGGCAATCAGCACGCGTCAGTGGCGAAGTAAGTGGTTATGTAGATCTCGGCGCATAATTGGGGTCAAACTCGATCGCTTTCAGCAGGAAGACACTGTACAGCGAGAGAACAGTGAATGTACAAGAACGATCAAGGGCGGATCACAAGATAACTTCTACCTGAACAGGTGGTGGGAGTGGTGGGAATGAAGCAACTGCCCCGGTCATATGGCCCACTAGAACGCAAGGCCCTGCCGTCGCCTCCATGTATCCACAGACGCCAGGTATTCGAACTCATTTTTATCGTCCAAGCCTGCTTCACGGATAAAATCGGCGTCCAGAGGCACAATTGCTGGGAGGTAACACGCCAGCCCGACCCTTGAGAAAGTCCATCCGGACATTATCCTTCGCTTTCTGTGTCAATCATCTCATCGTCCGAATCATCGTCAAGCATCTTCCTTTTGTGGCTTGTTAGTTCTAGAGGACGCCATGACGGCAATCCGAGATTTGTCTCTACCGCCTGACCAATTGACACTTTGTCTATGTTCCGCATGTCCTTCTCGAAATCCGAGTGGATGCGATCGGATAGACTGCACAAGAAAAGGAAACATTCGATGAATTCGGCAGGCCTGGATAGATTCCATTTGAAACCAGGCGTGAACGTAGTCTGGAAATTGGGTTAAGGACAATACTAGACATGAATTGCCTGCGACGAACCGGTTGCATGTCACCCTCATCACCGCTTGGAGCATTTGCCCACTTTGATGCAAACAGTGTGAGTTCCCCCTCAACAACTGTGGCCCCGTAGATGAACTTATTCGGAAGACATATAGCACGACGCTGATGCTGCATTCTAGAGCTCACCACGAGTCCTTAAAACCCGTGGAAACCCGTGACCAAACCCGGACTACAGATCCGTATTCACGGATCACCCGTCAACGGGTGATCCGTGGGAAACGGGTTGTCACGGGTCCGGGTCGAGAATTTGTAATTTTTCAATACCCGCGGGTAGTTCACAGGTTTTCATCGCGGTGCAGGACCTCCTCGAGCGCGGGTACAGCGTGCGCGGCACCGTGCACGCGGAGAGCAAGGCCGCGCACGTCCGCAGCCTCTTCAAGGCGTATGCGGACAAGCTCGAGATCGTGGAGGTGCCGGACATCACGCAGCCGGGCGCGTTCGACGCGGCCGTGCAGGGCGTCGACGCGATCGCCCACACCGCGTCGCCGTTCCACTTCAAAGCGGACGACCCGAACGAGCTCATCGAGCCCGCCGTGAAGGGCACAGTCGGCATCCTCGAGTCCGCGCTGAAGCACGTGTGAGTACACCCCCGCTCCCTCCACCCGTCTTTCGTCCCCAACTGACCCGGATGTCTTCGCTTTTCTTTTCTTCGTTGCGTACGGCAGCGGCCCGCAGCTGCAGCGCATCGCGGTGCTGTCCTCGTGCGCGTCCGTCGCGAATGCGTCGGACCGCGGGGAGCTCGACGAGCACTCGTGGAACGAGGAGAGCACTGCCGAGGTGCGCGCGCAGGGCCGCGCCGCGGAGCAGTCCGCCAAGTACCGCGCATCGAAAGCGCTCGCCGAGAAGGGTGTGTCTGCCTCGTAAAATACCCTCTGGTCGAAAGCTGACGTGCATGCAGCCGCGTGGGATTTCGCCGAGCAGCACATGTCCGAGATCTCGTGGGACCTTGTCGCGCTGAACCCGCCCTTCGTGCGTCCTCACCTCCCTCTGCTCTCTCCTTTCTCCCCCTCTCTAACCCATCTACTAGGTCCTCGGCCCGATCCTGCACGAAGTCGCCTCGCCCGCCGCGCTCAACAGCAGTGTTGCGTTTTTCTACGAGGCGATCCTGACGCAGAAGAAGACACCGGAGCAGCTCGCAAGTTTCCAGGGCTCATGGGTCGATGTGCGCGACGTCTCGCTCGGCCATGTGTGCGCGCTCGAGGTGCCAGCGGCAGGCGGGCAGCGCTTCATCCTGTCCGCCGGCGCGTTCATCTGGCAGGACTGGTGTACGTTTCCTTTTGGTTTAACCATGCTCTTACTGTTTACAATTCGGACTGACGCATTTGGCTTACAGTCGACGTTGCGAACGAGCTCCCAGGACTTACCGTGCCCGCTGCTCGTCGCGCTCGCATTCAAGCTCGAGGAGAGCCGCTTCGACATTGTGAGAATGCAGGCAGGTGCTCACATGTTTTCTTTCATCTTTAACATTATAATAAATGTACATAGTGCTGCAAAAACCCGTCAGGACTCGTGAACTAACCGTCGACCCGCTTGACCCGCACCCGCGGGTTTCTGAGGACCCGTGGATCCGTGTCCCAACGGATCCAGGTCAAGACGGGTCCGGGTCGAGGATTTTTCATCACGGGTGACCCGCCAACGGGTCCGGTTCAACCCACGGGTGGACTCGTGGTGAGCCCTACTGCATTCCGGCGAAATGCATGGCTAGCTGATTCAATGCTGGCACCTGCTCACGACAATTCGACTCGACCACGAAGGTGGGCACGGTAATGGGACCGACAGTCTTGCACGTCCAGTGGAACCTGTGCCGTTCCGTCGATTTCTTCAAACGACTTTCTTTTCCATGGAGAAGAATTTGCCATGCGGGAGACAAATTTTTGACGATGATGGCGTCCGCAGTAACAGTTGGAATTTGGAATGTAATTGCTTCTCGAGGCAGCGGGAGAACGACTTCCTGTTCAAAACTAGCCAATTCCAATCAGAGGGTATCCAATAAAGAGAAGAGGTTAATCTTACAGAACGTCATGCTGTCCCTCCGTTCGTATCTCGAATGCAAGTTCAATGAGTAAATCCGATCCTCTTCTCGTCGAAAACTCCTTTTCTCCTTTCCCGGTCGACTTGGTGATCAGATGCCATGCGTGAACCAAAGTGCGCAACAATTCTGAGAACGATTCATTATTGCTACCCTCTGGTTCGAATCGTATATCCTTGGTGGTCTGCGCCCAGTTACGAATGGCATCAGTGAACGTTTTTTTGTATCCAGGGTTGTCGTGATGCTGGAAGATATATGTTAATAATCTAAACGAGTACAAAAGGAGCAGCTCTGACCGTCATATTCTGGAGAACACGAGGATATCTGATGCTCTCCATGACACTCCTTAGTTCTTCACAAACCTTTCTGTGCTCTGGATGAAAACGTAGATCATCCTCAGTATCCGTGAGAGGGATAGACTTTGCCCACAAGCGCCAACTTTCTTCGGATGAGGCTACTCTGTGGGCAGTCTCGAGTGAGTTCTAAATTTTCGCAGGATCTTCGACTAACGTTGAAGCGGACATGGTCGGCACGGCTGAGGTTCTAACGCCCATAACGCCCAATTAATAATCAAAAACACGATGCGCAATTATCCACCCGCTCACGAGGTAACTTCCTTAAGCTTCGCTTCCTCAAGCTTGGCTTCAAAATAACTAAAGACGGGTCAGCGACATAATACGATGCGCAATTATGCACCCGCTCACGAGGTAACTTCCTCAAGCTTGGCTTCAAAAGAACTAAAGGCGGGTCAGCAACATCATACGATGCGCTATTATGCACCCGCTCACGAGGTAACTTCCTCAAGCTTGGCTTCAAAAGAACTAAAGACGGGTCAGCGACATAATACGATGCACAATTATGCACCCGCTCACGGAGTAAGTTCCTTAATTTTTACTTCCGCTTCTTCAAGAGAACTATAGGCGGGTCAGCGACATAATATGATTATGAGCTGATTGCATGCGTACGATATCCTCTGGCCGCTGTGGAAACCAAACTGAGCCGGCAACAGTAGGGATAGGTAAGATCACATACTTGAACATGAATGTCGCGGGCCTTGGAAACAATCAATTTAAGTCAAAGAATCTTAGACATAAGCACTCACTCTTCCCTTGATGTGAAATAAGATATGTGATGTACATTAGTTGGAATCCGTGGAGCAGAGAACAGGGTCACGAACGGCTCATTATTTTCAGCCACACCTCTTCTTGATAATGAAACCAATCAGCGCCACGTCGATGCTTAACGAGAAGATAGCACATACAACTCGGGTTTGCTCGGAGAGACCGTTCCTCTAGGTCAACGAACGGCATCAGAATTGCAACGAGAACGCTTTGAACGGTAGCGCACTCATCGTGGTTGGACATGTGTTGTCGACGCGATCTATGCTGAATGCCGCTCTCGATTATTGTAGTCAGAACGCAACTGCCATGCAATGACGCACAGTTGAGGATGGTATTATATAATATTTGTGTTATTTTTGTTTGCATATGTAAGCAAGCCATAAGGGAGACGCCGATCACAAGCGTCGATCGCTGATTGTCGTGTATCACACCGCTCTAAATTGAAACCCACATGCGCTACCAAGGGTCTTTCACACATACAGACGGCAAGGGGGAAAGCGTTTCCCTACCCAAATATCATTAACTCTCACCTGTACTACTACTACCATGCCTCTATGCACTCGATTCCGGTCATTTGGCTCATGACCGTGTACCCCAATGGACGTGAAGGTGCGTTTCCTATGACTTGAAGATCTCGGAAGTGTCAAAACAATTAGTATCGTAACTCGCTCTTATAGAGAAAACTATTGAATACAACAAGTGAGAGCACTCAAAAAGGCAAAGACCAAGCTGACGTTCCTGACCATGTACCTCTTTATGAAAGCTGGAAACGCCCTAAGGAAGAGTATGTAATGAAGAAACCCATGGATACAGCACGTTGCATTGAAAAAAATCTGCGCAAGGAAATAGTAAAATACAAAAATCTTGTATGAATATAAGTTCAGTCACAACATTCAGGAAAGAGAAAGGATACCGATATCAAGATTCGAAAGCAAACAACAATTCACGAACACTGAGGCTAGACCGCAACACAGCTCAATGCCATAAGTTGAGCGTTATAAATCACTTGAGTCGTCCCACCCAACCTTTTCTTCCATTGCTTATGGGACGGCGCAGGCGATGCAATGTCGTGCGGACGCGTCCGAAGGAGCGACGTCGCTGTCTGAGTCATCCTCCTCCATTTCAGTGTTTTTGGCCATGACTTCATCTCGGCCCGTCTTCGACGGGTGAGCGATAGGAGACATTAGCTTCGGTTGACGGCGTCTGCCTCGCGCAGAGGCCTTCAAAAGCGGAGGCTTTCGCACGGCAGCCTTAGATATATTCTACCTGTTTGTAGCGTTCGTCAGGGACTCATTTTCTGAGGTAGACTTTCCCTTCCGGCTACAAACCGACTTTTAGAGCAAGCTCTACTTCGTGCGAAAATCGGGACGCGTGCTAAATGATTTCAACTTACCCTTTCTTCGGAGGCGCTGCACCACAATTTTGGCGCTTAGGAGCAGGCGACGCCATCGATGGCGTTCTCGAAAGGGTGTGCATACGCCTTAGGTTGGAATAGAAGTAATAAGCAAGCTATGCATTTAAGAAGCTAAACGTGACCAGAAGAGCATATAATAACGTCGACAAAGATATGCCAAACTGATTTCCTCAAAGATCCTGAATCTTTCCCATACATACAGAGGATCAGCCGAGACCGCGAGTTCGCATAGCTTATGCGAAGAAACCAACGAGTTACGGAAGAATGAAGAATGGGGACAGGACGAGAGGCGTAGGATGGCTCTATGGGATAACCCTTTCCGGGAGATGCCTGTCCACGAGCGATGGACAAGGCACATCTGGCACGAAGTCCGATACACAGCGATCGGTTGAAATAGACCACGTGACAGCCCGACGCGTTGTTTTGCTTTATTTTCTAGTTTGAAGCTGCCTTTCCTCGAAAGAGGTAGTGCATAACATCTAACTACGTATGCCATGCGCTTCTGCGGAAAGAAAAGAAAAGGTGCACGTGTGTGCATAAACGTCAAATTTAATCAAGAGATTCAAAGCCGAATGGTTTCTATTACCAACCTCACTCTTTTTTTATAGAGGCATATGGGGGTGTCACTTAGGAAATACCATTTCTTGGTAAAAAGCTGCTCGTCTTTGGAAGTTCGCCGCGAATAATCTGGTTCCGTTCTTCTCCGAGATATGTTGCAACCGTCACGATCAACCTTTGAAGCCGGCACGATACTGCAGAGTTGTGAAGGAGGATTGAAATGTATTCATCATCCTCATTCAAAGCGTGCCACAATGGTCAATCAGTAAACTAGACGTGGAACTCAACGACGGTGCTCGGTAGACGCCATCCGTTCCAGCAATCCCGGCCGAAATCATATTCGATGACCAACGAGAAGGAGAGTAAGTCGTGCGCTTTCGTTTTCAAGTCCTCTCGATGATTGTGCACAAATTTTCAATTACGGGAAGTCCAAAGTTGCAAAGAAGTTAAGAAAAGGGCAGACTCTCCCGAGAAGCTATGCACTTAAGCAGGTCCTCCAAAGCAATGTTTAAGCTCTATTCTCGGAAGACGTGCAGGTTATGTGGCTGATAAAATGAACTCGTAACCGTCTTTGACAGTTCTGGTTGCCGTCTTTCAGTTTGAATTTGAGCACTAGCTCTGTAGTCGTGCTCGACGCGATCCCTAATCTACGTACGTGCGTGTGCCATATTCTGGAAATGGTCACGTCAGCGCCGAAAAAGGCGACAGTGAAATGCGGCAATCGGCATCGCCACTGACGCGTGTAGATGGTTATGTAGATCTCGGCGCATAATTGGGTTCAAACGCGATCGCTTTTAGCAGGAAGATACCGGATTTTACACACAGCGAACTTCTACCTGAACAGGTGGTGGGAGTGGTGGGAATGAAGCAATTGCTCCGGTCATATGACCCACTAGAACGCAAAGCCCTGCCGTCGCCTCCATGTATCCACAGACGCCAGGTATTCGAACTCATTTTTATCGTCCAAGCCTGCTTCACAGATATAATCGGCGCCCAGCGGCACAATTGCTAGGAGGTAACACGTCAGCCCGGCCCATGAGAAAGTTCGTCCGGACATTATCCTTCGCTTTCTGTGTCAATCATCTCATCGTCCGAATCATCGTCAAGCATCTTCCTTTTGTGGCTTGTTAGTTCTAGAGGACGCCATGATGGCCGTCCGAGATTTGTCTCTACCGCCTGACCAATTGACACTTTGTCCATGTTCCGCATGTCCTCCTCGAAATCCAAGTGGATGCGATCGGATAGACTGCACAAGAAAAGAAAACATTCAATGAATTCGGAAGGCCTGGTTAAGTTCCATTTGAAACCAGGCGTGAACGTAGTCTGAAATTTGGGTTAAGGACAATTCTAGACATGAATTGCATGCGACGAACCGGTTGCGTATCCCCTTCATCAGCGCCTGGAACATTCGCCCACTTTGATGCAAACAGTGTGAGTTCCCCCTCAACAACTGTGGCCCCGTAGACGAACTTATTCGGAAGACATATAGCACGACGCTGATGCTGCAGTCCGGCGAAATACATGGCTAGCTGGTTCAATGCTGGTATCTGCTCACGAAGTTTCGATTCGACCACGAAGGTGGGCACGGTGATGGGACCGATAGTCTTGCACGTCCAGTGGAACCTGTGCCGTTCCGTCGATTTCTTCAAACGAATTACCTTTTCTTGGAGTAAAATTTCCCACTCGGAAGACAGTTTTTTGACGATGATGGTGTCCGCAGTAGCAGTTGGAACTCGGAATGCAATTGCTTCTCGAGGCAGCGGGAGAACAACTTCCTGTTCAAAACTAGCCAACTTTGATCAGAGGGTATCCGATATAGAGAAGAGGTTATCTTACAGAACGTCATGCTGTCCCTCCGTTCGTATCTCGAATGCAAGTTCAATAAGTAAATCCGATCCTCTTCTCGTCGAAAACTCCTTTTCTCCTTTCCCGGTCGACTTCTCGATCAGATGCCATGCGTGAACCAAAGTGCGCAACAATTCTGAGAACAAGTCATCATTGCTATCCTTGGGTTCGAATCGTTCATCCTGGATGGTCTGCGCCCAATCACGAATGGCATCAGTGAACGTTTTTTTGTATCCCAGGTTGTCGTGAGACTGGAAGATAAATGTTAATAATCTAAACAAGTACAAAAGGAGCAGCTCTGACCGTCATATTCTGGAGAACACGAGGATATTTGACGCTCTTCCGGATACTCTTGAGTTCTTCGCAAACCGTTTTGAGCTCTGGATGAGAACTTAAATTATCCTCAGGATTCCTGAGAGCTATAGACTCTGTCCACGAGCGCCAGTCTACTTCGGATGAGGCTACTCTGTTGGCAATCTCGAGTGAGTTCTAAATTTTCACAGGATCTTCGACTAACGTTGAAGCGGACATGGTCGGCACGGCTGAGGTTCTAATGTCCAATTAATAATTGAAAACACGATGCGCGATTATGCACCCGCTCACAAGGTAATTTCCTTAATTTTGGCTTCCGCTTCTTCAAGAGAACTAACGGCGGGTCAGCGACAAAATACGATACGCAATTATGCACCCGCTCACGAGGATAGTTCCGTAATTTTAACTTCCGCTTCTTCAAGAGAACTAAAGGCGGGTCAGCGACATAATATGCTTATGAGCTGATTGCACACGTACGATATCCTCTGGCGGCTGTGGAAACCAAACTGAGCCGGTAATAGTAGGGATAGGTAAGATCACATACTTGAACATGAATGTCGCGGGCCTTGGAAACAATCAATTTAAGTCAAAGAATCTTAGACATAAGCACTCACTCTTCCCTTGATGTGAAATAAGATATGTGATGTACATTAGTTGGAATCCGTGGAGCAGAGAACAGGGTCACGAACGGCTCATTATTTTCAGCCACACCTCTTCTTGATAATGAAACCAATCAGCGCCACGTCGATGCTTAACGAGAAGATGGCACATACAACTCGGGCTTGCTCGGAGAGACCGTTCCTCTAGGTCAACGAACGGCATCAGAATTGCAACGAGAACGCTTTGAACAGTAACGCACTCATCGTGGCTGGACATGTAGTGGCGATGCGATCTATGCTGAATGTCGCTCTCGATTATTGTAGTCAGAACGCAACTGCCATGCAATGACGCACAGTTGAGGATGGTATTATATAATATTTGTGTTATTTTTGTTTGCATATGTAAGCAAGTCATAAGGTAGACGCCGATCACAAGCGTCGATCGTTGATTGCCGCGTATCACACCGCAGCCCATGCGAGCTACCCAGGTCTTTCACACATACAGACGGCAAGGAGGAAAGTGTTTCCCTACCCAAATCTAATTAGCGCTCACATGTACCACTACTACCATGCCTCCATTTCTGTCGTCTCCTCTTTCTATGTACTCAATTCCGGCCATGTGGCTCATGGCCGTGTACCCCATGGTGCGTTTCCCTATGACTTGAAGATTTCGGAAGTATCAAAACAAATAGTACCGTAATTCGCTCTTATAGAGAAAACTATTGAATACAACAAGTGAGAGCACTCAAAAAGGCAAAGACCAGCGCCCTGACCCCTACACTCTCTTCTCTGGCGTACAGTCTCCAACTTCGGGGCAATACGAAACGCCTGCTAGAGAGCGCGAACGTTCCACGGGAAGTGGCAGAGCGTGTTGAAGACTCGAGGATGCACACCTGTGAGGTGAGGTGAGAGTGACTTAGAGAGAAGGACAGCGGCAGAGAGAGCAAATCGACTAAGGAGGCCCTATGTGTCATTGTCCGTGTGTTCAAGCGTGGCATCATTTGCTTTTTGATTCTAGCTGTATGTCATGGACGAGCTTATGTATCCCGCTACCTATATTCATATTTATGTATACCACTCTATATTATAGTTGTGAGATACTCACTGCCTTCGAAAGATTGGTTTCCAAAGTACTATCGATCTGATACCGTCCCACATAATCAGTAGAAACGCATCTAAAAGATATCCAGCTCCACATCCATATCACGACAGGCATTGGCGGTCTCGACTAGATCCAGCATCATGCGCTCGCGCCGCACATGGGCAGTTTCCACGTTTAGCGGGACGTCTGCAACCAGCCCTAGGCTGAGTTTTTGAAGTCGACATTTTCTCCTTACCGCATTCGTCCTGCGCAGAAGGGCCGAAATCGCCTTGTCTTCGTATGGAATCCATGTAATAATGTCATCCCAGGAACGCATATATTCGATACGCAGCTCGACGACGCTACTGGTCACAGCATTCAATGATTTTAAATCCGCTGCACTCCTGACAACGAACGATAACCTGCGGAGGATAAGGGACTCGGAAAACAGCTTTGTGTCTAAGTCCGGGTCCTCATAATTTGGCAAGCGAATTCGCAGGGACGCAAGGGACGCCAGACATCCCGGAGCGCCGCCAGGGGCGGTGGCTCCTCTGTCTTTAGAATCACGAAGCCCCGTAAGTGTTATATTCAGGTGCTTGGGTGCATATCCGGCCTGCGAGCGAAGCAGCCAATAAGCGTCAGGGAAATCCGGACAATCAAGATTTAGGGATTTGAGACTCTCCGGTGGAGTTACGGAAGCGATTTTGCGGCTGAGAAGGGCATCTGGGTCGTTAAGAGGGATGAAAGTGCGAGGGACAGGACAGTTGGAATATCCTCTTGAATTGATAAAAGTCAAATGTGTGAGTCGCTTGAGCTTTGATATAGTCCAACAAACTGCTTCAAAGTACTGGCCAATCGGTCCAACGAGCCGAAGTTTGGTCAACCCCGAGCATTCAGCCAAGGCTGATAAAAAGACCTTTATCCGGTTCGAAGGGTCGCATTGAAATTCCAGCGACAGTTCCTTCAAGTTCGGCGCATTACGAACTATTTCAGCTCGTACGTCCCAATTCTCCTTCTGCACAGACCATCCTTCATCTTCACGTATTATATATGCCGAAACACGGATGGCGAGCTCACGCAGCCTGCACGAGCTCAATGTGGAGTCGCGCAGGAAAGCGGTATTCGAACCGAATTCTCCGATGATAGCTCGACGCTGGAGGCCATGACGAGCAACGTTTACCCACGAGCGGTGTACAAGGCTTATTCGCCTGAGCGTTTCATATCCAGAACCAGCAACGATCTGGCATTTATTCTGATCAGTGTCCATGACATAGTCGAAAAACGGGCTCGTCTCGGACGTCAGGATGTCGACAATCATATCAAGGATAACGCGTGGGATGCCTGCAGTCTCACACCCTTCGACAGAAGCGGTGATTGCTTGCAACTGGCCGTACTTGTGTTCTCTAACACGACGATAGACATCAAACGCTTTCTTTAGCGTGATCTGAGCGGGGTCGAAGGCTGGATTTTGGAGTGTGCACCAAATGACTGCACGTGCGTCGTTATTGACGGACGTTCTTCCCTTTGGTAGGCGTCCTGACACTGTTTTGAAGACCTCTTGTTTGGGTCTAAGGGGAGATATGAGAAATTCGTCTATAAGGATGTCAACGACCTCTCGAAACAGATTGTGCTCCAGAATGAGCTTGGCGATTAGCACGTCTGTCGCAGTGTCGAATGGGATCCAGTCTTGTTCTTCAGGATCGAAAACATTCGTGGTGATGTCAACTGCGCTGTCTGAACAACCCAATCGCGGGCACTGAATCTGACGATGTGTGTGTTGTTCTATGACTGATTCAATATCTGTCGCTCGTTTGAAGGTAAGTTCGGTAGCTTTAAACGCCGGATCGTTGAGAATGTCGAGGACGGCATCGATAGCGGTCGGGGAGATGTTCAATGAATACCTCAACAACAGCTGGGCGACCCGCGCGTCGGATGCATTGGAGAAAGGAACCCACGTCTCTGAGAGCGGTTCAAACACAGTGGCTCCGTAGACGTTCATTAGGCAGTATTAGACGGCTAAAGAGCAGAAGGTTTGTTTGAGCGATCGGTTGAAATAGACCACGTGACAGCCCGACGCGTTATTTTGCTCTATTTTCTAGTTTGAAGCTGCCTTTCCTCGAAAGTAAATAACTTCTAACTATGTCATACGCTTCTGCAAAAAGTAAAGAAAATGTGCACGCGCATACATGAACGCCAAATTTATTTAAGAAACTCAAAGTCGAATGTTTTCTATTACCAACCTCGCTCCCTTCTTATAGAGGCATATGGGGGTGTCACTAAGGAAATACCATTTCTCGGGCAAAAGCTGCTTGTCTTTGGGAGTTCGCCGCGGCTAATCTGGTTCCGTTCTTCTCCGAGATATGTTGCAACCGTCACGATCAACCTTTGGAGCCGGCACGATACTGCAGAGTTGTGAAGGAGGATTGAAATGTATCATCATCCTCACTCAAAGAGTGCCACAATGGTATATCAGTAAAGTGGACGTGGAAATCAACGACGGTGCTCGGAAGACGCTCCCCTTTCCAGCAATCCCAGTCGCCCTCATCTTCGATGACCAACGAGAAAAAGAGTAAGTTGAGCGCTTTCGTTTTCAAGTCCTCTCGATGATTGCGCACGAAATTTTTATCACGCGAGGTCCAAAGTTGCAAAGAAGCTAAAAAGGGAAGACTCTCCCGGAAAGCTATGGGAGTCACAGTATGGGCATTTTGCCAGCCCGGGCGAATGACTAGATCCCTCACTGCATATCCGTGTCGGGGACGAAGCAGCCAATGGCAGTAAGGCAAGCCGGGGCACAGAATTGACAAAGACTTTAAACTGTCGGGCGGTCTGGAATTGGCAAGATGATGTGGTAGAGAGGAATCGGGCGAGTCTCGAATATAGATGCCGAAATCCTCCGGGCTATCATCAATCAGCGTCAAACTTTTGAGACAAACGAGCCTCGGCAATTCTTTGCAGAAATCAGACAGCGCAGTGGAAAGAAGCATGCAGTTGAACCGTAATTTCTCCAGTCCATTTAAACCGACCAAAGCCTCTGTCAACAAAGAGAGATCATCGAAGTCGACATCATCAAGAAGCTCTATAGAGAGCTCTCTGAGATTCGGAGAGTGTACAATAATGTCGACAAAGAGATGCCAGGCTGATTTCCTCGAAGATTGTGGAGGATCAAACGAGACCGCGAGTTCGCACAAGCTATGCGAAGAAATCGACGAGTTGCGAAAGAATGAACGATGGGGAAAGGATGAGAGGCGTAGGAAGACTCTATGGGATAAACCCTTCCGGGCAATGCCTGTCCACGAGCGATGAACAAGGCACATCTGACACAAAGTCTGATACGCGGGTTCCACTCTAGCAGCACCGAATCCGGACTCCTCGAATCTCTCAACGTGCGCGAAAAGAGGTATCATACTGTGCCTGACGGTCTCCATGACAGAATACAGTATATCGTGCGGCATACCTGCAGTTTGGCAGCCTGCGAAATTGGGTATAATCTGGTGCTGTTTTTGATTCGCTATACGACAGTCGATGTCTATCGCCTTTTTGAGCGTGATAGACTTGGAGTCAAAGGCTGGATTGTTCAGGATGTTAAGGACGATGTCGATGGTCTCGTTAGAGAATTTGTGTTCCAGCGAAAGCTTGGCAAGCAGCGCGTCCGATGCGTTGTCGAATGTGATCCATGTTTTTGTTTCAGGGTCGAAAATGGCATCGTAAACTCTGTCGGTGCCCATATTAAAGCCTAGCGGTTAAGAGAAGAGGGCGACTTAGAGGAAGGAAGGCGTCGAAGACAGACAGAGATGGTGGTGGAGGCGTCCCACGTACAATGTATTACCCACGATCATTCGCCTCAACATCCTGAGTCAGATAACACACAATCCGACATTTCTACGCAAGATGTCTGCAGGCAGTTCTCAGCCATCGTCTTCCGACGCTCCGTTCTCGGCCGAGTCCTACTTTACAACGCAGCCGCCGCCGTCGACACTCGACGCCGACGTGACGAAAGCGCGTGCATTCATCGCGCGGCATGCACAGGCAGGGCGGAAGGTCGTTCTCGTCACGGTGCGCCTTTACTAGCAGCATGGAGGGTGGGTATATAGGTTGACTATTGGCATGTTTTGTACGGCGGGTTGTAGAGCGGTGGCACGACGGTTCCCCTCGAGCTCAATGTGTGAGTCTGCGCACTCATTCACTCCTGGCGGAGAGTCGTAGAGCCTCATTTTGGCCTCGCAGCGTCCGCTTCCTGGACAACTTCAGTGCCGGTACGTCCCTTCTTGTCTCCTGCGAAGATATCCTCAAACATTTGCCCATTTTTGAGGCACGCGAGGAGCGACCTCTGCAGAATATTTCCTTCGCGCAGGCTATGCGGTCATATTTATGCACCGTCAGCACAGCCTGCAGCCCTTCAGCCGGCACTACTCGCACTCCACGAACCCCTTCCTCGACTTCCTGGAGCTCGAAGACCAACCAGAATCCTCACAACCAGCTTCTGCAGGAACACCGACGATAACCGTGCATTCTTCTGACCCCGAACATCTGCGCTCCGTTCTGTCCGCGTACAAGGCCGTCCATCGTGCAGGTACGCTGCACACTCTGACATTTGTGAACGTGAACGAGTATCTCTGGCTCCTGCGCGCGGTGTCGAAAGAACTAAGCATGCTCGGCCGTCGGGCGATGTACTATCTCGCTGCGGCTGTAAGTGACTTCTTCCTGCCGAGGGAGAAGATGGTACGTGCATTCATTTTACAACAATTAATCGCCTTGATTGAATAGGATTGCTTCGCATATATTAGAGCGAACACAAAATTCAGTCTGGCAAGGGTAGCCTCATACTCGAGATGGACCAAGTGCCAAAGATCCTAAAGCCCATGGTCGACGAATGGACTCCGGAGGGATTTGTTGTCTCGTTCAAGGTAATTCCCTCGCGTTTCACATGAAGTCTGAAAAACTCTAAGCGAATCATCAATAGCTTGAGACCGACACGTTGCTCCTCGTACCGAAGGCGCGTGCGGCACTCGAGCGTTATGGACATCAAGTCGTGATCGGCAACGAGCTGCACCGGCGCAAATACGAAGTCGTATTCGTCGCGCTCACCTTTGATTCGACCTCCGACTCTACCCATACCTCATCGACATCGTCTTCATCTGGCTCTGCGCCTGAGGCCCGCGCGAAGCCGATTACTGGCTCCAATAAAGGCGACAGTGCCCCAGTCCATATCGAAGAGACGTGGCTCCGTATTGATGAGAACTCTACATCGGCTGGAAAGGAAATAGAAGAGGACATCGTTGATGAGCTTGTACGGCGGCATCTGGCGTGGGCTGAATACCCAAGTCGCGTGTATAGGTAAACGGGAGGAGCGCCCGCGGCGTATACAATGTAACTTGTGATGGAAGGAAGAGGTTGCTTGAATAATGTTTGTATTGATATAACACAGATTTCTATGTCTAGCATGTCTGACAAAACTGCAGATCGCACCTTCTGCACATCCACGATAATTGTGTATAATAAGATGAATACAAAGGAATTGCATGCGTTCAGGCTCATATACATCACAGTCCGTATACATGATGTGCCTACAGAATGTATATGCAGTTTGATGTAGGTCAGGTAGTTTGGTCGGTATCGCAGCACGAAAGGAATGATCGGTTATGCATCATGGTTTTTCAAAATACAGACACGGTAACATCTTGCTTGACCTGCACTCCAATTACTAAAAAATAACAGCCAATCCTTACAGCCAGAAATAAGATGCATAGACTAATGAGATCAGCTTAAATACAGAAGTATGGCCTGTTATGAGTTTACTTCGTATTAAGCAACAGATATGTGAGGAAATGTGGGGAGGGGAAAGGTGCCATAATATTTATGCTGAAGGTACCCACGAGTAGACAACAGGTGCCCTATGGAATCTGTCAGGATACCGTCAATGCCACGAACATATTTAGTTAAGAAGTTTGTGACCTTCCTGTCAATGTATAGATGTGCATTTAGCATGCACGAATATGACTCTCAAGTACAGCGAGGACCATAGAAACGGCGAGGAAGGTAGTCTCTGTTTGTATGCGTAGCATGCAGTTTGGCGATATAGCATTGACCGAGTCTAGACGCAAGAAGCGGACACAGCAAGCATAAATTGGAGAGTGAAACAGAAAGCATACCGCGAGCCTCTTGAGGTCGTTCATGCCTATTAGTATCCTCGCCAATGCGCCAGGTTGCGCCGATGCCGATGCCGATAGGGTTCAGAAAAGAGGTAAAGCTCGTCGTTACCAAAGTGGGGCCACGTCCACGTCCATGTATATGTCTTCAGGCGCGTCTACGTCCATCGGAGAGCCAGGCGGGGTCCATTTGTCGGTTGGAAGGGGTGAGAAGGCACGGTCAAGGTGCGCCAAGACGAGCTGTTTGATTCGACTCTTTCCGCAGGGCTTTTGTCGTGCGCGCTTCCTGCTATAACTATAGCGGTCCCACCGCTTATAATTGTCAAAGCTGGAGTTGGGGACATCAGCACCTCGGTGTGCATGCTGACTAGAGCACCAGCAGGATCCTTGACAAAACAGACGCCGCGCGGATATAAGTCACACAAAGGGTGGACGGTGTCCACCCAGGTTCGATGCCACGTCCACACTCACCTTCAGTTGAGTGGTGCTCTCTGTTCATGCGGTTCCTGCGGATTCTCTGCGCTGAAAACGGAGTAGTATGGACCATCGTGACGTCGCCACCAGCGACAGCGGCCCTCTTCCCCGCAAGTAGCTCGACGTTTGTCCGGT
>JAJOHG010000237.1:0-40194 GCA_021029095.1 Phellopilus nigrolimitatus
CATTGGTCTTCTCGCTGAATGCCGACTGAGCAGCGTTTCCCAAGAACTTTTCCCAAGCTTCAGAGATGCTCGAACACACAGTAGCATATGATGATTCAGGAAGAGTCGAGAAGGGAAGGGATGGAGGATGACGGCGACAGCGCGTGCAACGGAAAGAGTACGAAGAGCTGCGCGTTCCTTTGGGGACATGGGTACAGCTGGCTCGTCAGTTTTTCTCTTGTTTCTGCTTTCTACCATTTGCCGACTTCGTATTAGAGGCTCTATCGTTCGCGTCCTCGTCGACATCCATTGTATCATCACTGCCAGAACTATCGGCGTACGTTATCCAAACCGCTTCCAAAGCTTCGAGGACAGCCTGGACAGTCTCAGGTGTCTGTCCCGGTGTGAGGAAACCCTTGATGGCCCGAGACAGTCCTTCCAGATGAGCGAGACTGAGAAGAGGTTCCTGATGTACACGCTCGGTGTGCTTTTTGTACCTCAGAAAAGTCGCCGCTAAACTTCCCCGAAGAGTTCGATAGGCAATCAATCAACACCGCGAGGAACACCGGAATCGTCCTGGTTTTCGAGTGGAAGTCGAGGAGTTCGTGTAGAAGTGATTGACTAGCAGGTAAATCCGAAGGGTTCATCTGCGGGGAATTATCGTGTCAATAAGACGGTAAGGAGACCATGTACTTATGATCAAAGCGTACAGTTATAATGTCTGAGAGAATCTCTCCCGTGAGGGGCTGATAATCTCGAGGTCTATGTGAGTTAGTACGCATATTATTTTGAGAGCGGCTTCGGATTTCTTCGGAAAGGCTGAAAACGTACGGATGTGTCAACATATATACTATTCTAGGAGTAAGACGATGATTACCTGTTGATGTACTAAGGGCATTGACGGCCCAAGTCACAATGTCGTTTAGAACATTCGCGCTTTCGGACAGGCCGAAACCAACCAGATTTGCCTCCTCTAAGACCTCCAACAAGGACAACACGCTTTGCCAGACTTCCAGCTCATCGCCGTATACACGGAGCGTTTTATAGCAGGAAGTGAATGCAGACATTCCCGTATCCCTGACTTTATTCTGAACCGTCTGCTCCTGAGATTGACTTGAGCCGGACCCAAAAATGGCGAAACGATGTTTACGCGTTTCTTGGACATACACTTTGTACAATTGGGGCAGGACTCGAAGTTGTGCTTTTTGAAAAATTGAAGGCGTGAAGTAATCTGTGAGGAGAGTCTCTAGAGGATCTGCGGAGCCTTTCAGAGACTCGACGGGAAAAAGAACTTCGATGCCGGTCTGAAGGACTTCGGACTTCAGAGACTTCTCGTCGCGTTGCTCGGGAGTTTCTGTCGCATGTTCTGCACATATAAAGCGCACTCAGCGCGTAAAATTGTACTGAGTGAAAGTGGAGAACGTCTGCAACCGAAGATATTAGCAAAGCTCGGTCAAAATGAACACGAAACCGGCATACCTTTTTTCTATTCGACGAGTTGCCAATCGACTGACGGAAGGAACGGACGACTAAAACGCAGACAGACGCAAACCCGTTTGGGAAAGCCAGGTCAGAGGACATGTATGCCAGTACAGAGCCAAAGCACTCCGATAATGCATCGAGGTTCATTCGAGTAGCTGCTAAAGGCCACAGCACGAGCATCCACCGAACAAAGTCTTCCGCCAGCTTCTGTGGTTGATGCGGGGCTCGGCGAGGTTGGGCCGCCTGCGTTTTTGGAGGCGGACGTGCGGCAGCGAACGGAGCTGCGCTTCTCACCCTCCGTCTCGACATTGTCGCCGTGGTCGCCACCCGCGTCGTCCTCCTGGCCGGGCCCGCCGGGCGGCGTGCCGCTGATGGAGAGCCCGGGGAAGTTGCGCGTGCCGCCTGTGGCCTGCATGCTCGCCATCTGCGGCTGGTTGGGACTGTTGCCGGCCTACGCGGGGGGTGCCTGCATCTACCGGGGGGCCGAGAAGTCGAGCGGCGCGCCAACGGGCATGTTGGAGGGGAGCGGGCGGTGCGGCACGTTGAGACAGGCCTGGATGAGGTTCTTGCCTTCGAGCTGCTTGACGAGCGGCTGCAGCTTGGCGATGGTGAAGGTATACAAGAGCCCGGTCTCGGAGACGACGAGCAGGAGCATGATCAGGACTTAAGCAAATTTTCTTTCGAAATTGTGATATGTCACAAATGTAACGGTTACATGTTGAACTTGACTTTTCTTGCCACGTCTTTTTCTTGCTTCCCCAAGTACGTCGAGTAGTTCTCGAACGGCGTCACCATCGTCTCGCTCTACCTCAACCCGCTGCCCGCCACCCCCGCGGGCGTCCCGCCCATCGAGCACGCCATCGTGCAGGTCATGAAGGAAGCGTCCCTCCTCTTCTGCCTCCCCGCGAACCCCTTCTTCCGGCGCGCCGACGGCGCGCGCGCGGGGCACGCCGTGCAGGAGGCGACGTACGCGTACGCCGGCTGGGCCTTCGCGCAGCACTTCTGCAACCGCCTCGGCCCCGCGTACCTCGCGTTGCGCAACACGCTCGACGCCGCGAACCCCTCCCATGCAGAGGTCCTCAACGACATCAAGCGCCGCTTCCGCGAGGAGACCTTCACGCGCGAGAGCATCATGGACCTCGTCGCCGCGCACCCCGCGCTCGTGCGCCATTTACATCAACTTTGCTATGACGCACTACCCGCACGCCGCGGGCAGCGAGCTCGTGCGCGTTCTTTTTTATTTTTTTACTTAGCTTCTCAGGGATCTGCGAGAGGTTCAGGACTTACCTCGTCGCACAGCACAAGCGTCCGGGCATCCTATAGGCAGAGGCACCCATTACGGGCCACATGTCGCTCCCTCCAACGGGTATGCAGAGTGAGGCATATCGCAAGCATGCGCGCGCGGTAGGCCAGAAGCACTGCGCGTCGCCCCGGACTCGATTATGGAACTCGAGCAGCAAGAGTTTGTGAAGGCAGCGCAGAAGAACCTCTCATCCTGCAAGTCTCTTCCTTTTTACCTCATCCGTCTTGCAGCCATAATCTTTATCAACTAGTAAGTCCTTCAAATCTCTCGCCATTGCTTTCCATCCCTCCGCAATGATGCTTTCCATCCCTCCGCAATGATGCTGACCCTCCTCCCACACCTCCCAGTTTCAGTACGCGACTTCCTCATGTCCTCCTCCACAGCCGTCACGAGCTTCTCCACCCCCTGCCTCAAATCATCGCTCGTCAGTTTCCCTCGCTCGCCAAACAAAATCATATGACTGGGCCCAGTCACACGAACTGCTAGAAGGCCCCGAGGGACTCGAAGTATGTATTAGCCCTGTCTTCTAGTGCCCTCTGTTGATGCGTCTTCGTTAACTTGTCAGTGCCCTCATTCGCAGGAACGCCCATCCCCAAAGGACGCTGCGCCTTCCCAATCCAGTCGTCGATCGGGCACGGTCATGCAGAAGCTCGCTTATTCACCGTCGCCGCTCGTCATGTCCAATCAGCCGAATGCAGATTACATGAAGACGAACCCGAAGTCAGCTGCGCCGCTCGAGCCGTATGTGCGCGACGGCGCATCGGACGAGGCAATCGCGAACGGGCTTCGCCGCGCTGGCAACCGATGGAGTTTTAACGGCTCGGAGCCCAAAATCGCGAATTGGGACATTGGGACCTCGCCGACGAGATCGGCAAACTCAGTATCTCTAACGGCGCGAGCGATGGCACGGACGGTTCGACGACGCCTTCCAAAAACGTGCGGGATGTGCTTCAAATTCACGAGACGAGCCCGCTTGATACGTCATCGTCGGACACCTCTCTGGACTCTGCTTCACCTCAAAACGTTGATGGTTTGAACTTGTCGTCGCACTCACGGGGCTCTTCAACTGACACGCTGAGCTCGGAAAGCTCTGCGCGAAGCAACGCCCACCTGAACTCCTTGAAAGCGTCTCCTTTCTCGACAGAACTGACGAAGGATAGGCCACGGTCGTTTAGCGGCGCAATCTCAGACGTGGAGCTGCGCCGCCTCCAAAACATCCATACCCCTTCTCAGCTTCCTGAATCTCTCCAGGATAGAGGTTCACCCCTGACTAGGGATGTTAACGGCGGCGGAGATAGCATGCCGCCGTCTTCGACACCAAGTGGAGAGAATATCAGTGGTCCGACACAGCCCATGTTCCCTTCTCTAGCCGCATATCCTGATGTCCAGCAGCCTACTGTTCGTTCTTCTATTCACATTCACGCGTGCTATGACACTGACCATCTTCTCTTTTTCCCGTAGTTTGTTGGTCTACCTGCGCAGGGCTTCGCTCATCAAGGTCCCGCAGCGCGTCATGATGAGCTACAAGTCGATCCTACGATTCAGCCTCGTCAATTCGTCAACGGCGGCCAAGGCCGTGGAGCACCGTTTGCTCAAGTCCCTACGAACGGGCCGATGCGCCACGTTCAACCAGATGCGTACCGCCAACAGATGCGCGGCGTGAACATGTTCCATCAGCGATGCAGATGTCCTCGCAAGCACCGCCGACACTCCTCCCCAGCCCAACGAACTTCGGGTATCCGGGCATGCCAAATGCCCATGGGCACCACAATGCATTCCCGCTGGGAAACTCGCAACAAATATACGACGGTCCCGCTGGATCCCGCCATCGGCCGTACGCAGCAGACATTCCGCCCTGGTCGCCAGTACTCTGCATCCGATCCAGCAAGCCTGCGCGACGCGGCCTCTCTGCTACTCGGTGCGGGTATGCACAACATGCAGAGCATGCTGTTCCCGCCGACACCTGGCATGTACCCCCCGATGGTAATGACTCCTCCTGGTTATCCAAACCAGTACTTTCCTGGCGTGGGTCCGCAGCCTCAGTACGGTCAGGAGATGATGGGTGCGCTTCAGCGGACGGTGCCACAGTATGGTGTCTCGAATGGCGTGCCGACGACCCCACAATCGTCACAAACCAATGTTCCCCCGCCGGTGGCAGATGGGCGCGCTCGCTCGCTGAGCACGAACAGTGACCCGAACGACGCACAGGCGTCGCTACTCGCGCGTATTACTGCGAAGTGCAAGCACGAGGAGGGCACGTCCAGTGCGACGACACCCACCGCTGCGTCGGTAATGGAGAGTGGTGCGAGTGGCGGCTATCACCAGTTCAGTGGACACAAGCCGCCGGGTGGCGCGCTACGTGTTGACACGAATGCTGAAGCCCCTGTTGCGACGAAGCAAAACAAGTCGGCATACCCGATGTTCGCGAACACCTCGATCCAGGCTCTTTCCCCGGATCCTGTCACTGCAGGTCCCGAGTTTGGGAGGCACATGGCTGCAAAGAACGCCAACGTAGTTGACATGAACCAGGTGCATTTACTCCGCTGTTGCACACATTTATTATATTGATTCCGTCTCAGAGAATGGGTAGCAGCACCGCCAGCGCGAATCCCCGCCACTCGTCTACAAGTTCGGAAGCAAGTATTAACTACGCTCAGCAACCTTGCAATGCTTCGGGCAGTTCCTCGCCGTTTGGTATTTTGTCTGGGCAGACGGAAAGCTCAACGAACACGCTAAGCGGGCATGGCCATGGTGCACTCCTTCGCAATGGTGAACGGCTGCTACGCCCCCCTATGCCCCTTGTGCCAGAACACCGTCAACCTGAACGACTTTTTCCCCCCACAACAGGGACCCCCAGAGCGCACAGCACAGTGCCGCCGCCTTGCGCTGCCTAGCACAAAAGTGTGATGCGTCACAAACGTGATGCGCCGATCTCTCCGCACCTGGGTCTGCAGAGGAGATTATGAGTCTCAGCACGGAGGAGGTCCTGTCGCGAATACGACTCATCGAGAACAATATAAAGGTGCGGCATAAGCTCATTGTCGCCGGACACGAAACTCATGGGATTCAGGTGACGTGCAACAGGGGCTTCCGAGTGCACAGCACAGCGCCTCCTTTTGCCGCCTGGCACGTCGCCGCTTGCCCCTGACACATACTACGCCGCCGAGCCCGCGCTTTACTTCCCGCCCCCGCCTGCCTCCGCTCCACCCACATCGATGTTTCCCCTGAGCTCAGGTTTGCCCCGCGCTCGTGCTCCGTGTCCAAGTTGGGCCCCTCGAGCGCTTCGGGGTCAGCCTTAGGCACTATCTCGGGCCCGGGCAAGAGTAGAGCCATGGATAGGGGGAGCAGAAATGTTTACGATATCTTGTATCTAGGTCTCATGGGTTCACGATCTTAGGCCTCGCCGCCTCTTGAGTATGAGGTGAGTGCCTATCCTGTATGTTCCCATCGCATTTCCCCCGCTTTCTCTCTCATAAAGCTTCTCCCTCCCCTCCCTCCCCTCCCCCTCTTTCCAGAGCTACCCATATGTAGTAGCTTCTCAGTGTACCTATGTAGAGCTGCAATATAGTGCATTCCTTACAATAGCACCCCCCCCCCCCCCCAAGTTTCTGAATGAGCAAAAAAAGTGAAATATCCCTCTCCGCACTACAGTGCTACAGTGCTACAGTGCTACATGCCTACAGTGCTACGTACCTACGATGCTACATGCCTATAGTGCTACGTACCTACAATGCTATGTACCTACAATGCTATGTACCTACAATGCTACGTACCTATGTACCTACAATGCTATGTTGGGCAATATAGTGGGTAGGTATCTATGAACCACTACAAAGCTACATGACCTATATTGTCCTATATAGGAGTGTGTAGCGTCGGAAAATTTCCTGATGCAGGGGAAGACAAACGCGTACGATTTCTATAGATCTACCCTCCGTAGAACAGATAATGGGAAACCAACGGCTACGGTACGATGCCCTTCACCTTTTCAACACAATTTCTTCTAATCTATCTTTTGGCTAGTATAAATACAATGAGTTCGCCTTTGTTGTGCGTCTCTGGCGCCATCTAACAATGCTCAAGCGTGGAGGTCGCGGTCACGATCCACGGGGTGTAGACGCCACTAGTCAAGGAGAACTAGCAGTCGAATGTCCGGCGTGCCCCCAGCCTGGGAGAAATCTCCCCTTAGACTGGCGGGACGCCCCGCCAAGTAGAAAGTGAATAGTATTATACTTGAGCCTGTGTAGTGCATGTCTAACGGCCACCTTAAAGATGGCTTTACAAACTTTTCCTTGCAGTTGACGCAAACTTCAAGTTGAAACTGAAGGAGCGCGGACTAAAAGACATTGAACTCGCACCAGGCTGGGTGTATTTCGTAGAGGAGGATGCTTATCAAAAAATCATCGCTACAATTGTGGACGAGACTGAGGTATGTGCCATTTAGGTATATACACCGCTACTAAGTCTGACTACGTTACGCAATCCAGGATAATACGTGTCGCTCGCAGCATAACGCCATAGTGATGGCAAATATACGGAACATTCTGGGTTATCAAACGAATGGTACTGGCGCAGTACTATGTGGGCGCCATTCACTTGTCCGACACAATGGTGTAGCAGACCTCTCAAAAGGTGAAAAGTGCGTGTGTTTTAACTTTTAAACTTTCCAAAATAGTCAACAGTGTGAATTCTCAGATACGCGTCTATGGACTACATCATCCTCTCGACGCTGGTCGAGACCACTGTATCGGAACTCCTTATTTCGTACGATATCGGCTGCCAATGGTCAAAGAACTTTGCTGCTAGGATCGAAAACTTCCCCCAAGAAATGCGGCTTGACGTCAACAATGTCAACATGCGCACTGTTGTGCCGAAATTTCACCTTCCAGCCCACGGTGTGTCGTGTCAGACCAAATTTTCACTCAACTTCGTTCCGTGGGTTGGCCATACATACGGGGAGGGTGTAGAGTCTGAATGGGCGCATATCAACGGGACCGCGACCAGCACGAGGGAAATGGCGCCTGCTGTACGTCACGAGACACTCAACGACCACTGGTCATCGTGGAATTGGCAAAAATGGCTGAATTTTGGTAAGAATCCATGTGCACGTCCTGTTAACCACAGATGGCTCACTCTTGTCAGGCTCCTATTTTGACCGAAAGCTGCGCGAAGCGCTCAAGTGGCGTGCAGCCCATGAGGAGTACTTTGCTTCGCTGACAAAATCTGTGCCGAATGAGACCACCGCCGAATGGGAGGCAATGATTCTCGCGTGGGACTCGGACCAGACGAAGCCCGACCCTTATGAGGAGCCAGTCATAGGTATGTATATATGTAACAATGAAAATCTATGGGCTGTACTTACGATAAGACCAGAAATGACCCTCAATGATGTTCGACTTGAGTTTGCCAATGAGGACGCAGCAGAAAGTCGCGAAGCTCTACCGGCACAGCATGCCATCACAGAGCGAGCTTTTATCAGCATAGGCATCGATTTAGAAGAACGCCAGTGAGTTTTGTTTTCTTTGCAGTCGTCTAAAGTAATCTCATCATTATATATTTCTACTTCTAGACACGCATTCCGCATTAAGACTAAATCGAAAAACCCACGAACGAGTGCGTCGGCTGCAGATCATCAGGGGATTAGGAACAGCCTATACCGCCAGATATTACAATGGCGCACCGCACAAGACGTCTACATGCCGGGTGTCGCTGCTCGATGTATGCAAATCCCCATCTCGAGCAAAGAGCCAGTCGAAGACAGGCCGTCTGGGGCCCCTATTGTTGATGTTGGTAAAGACGGGACCATCATCAACGCAGAGGATCTTGCCCTGAATCTTCCATCATCTGTACCGGAGCTGGCCAGCAAGAGTCTTCAGCTGAAGGAAGGAAGGCTCCGCATCGCTCAGGCCGACAATGCTCTGGCGACTATCAGACGGCTGCGCCGCGTTATCACGGGGGTCAATGCTTTCAAAAGCCTCCAAGTCAACGGCACCGGCAACAGACCGAATACCCGCATGCACGCGCTCTTCCAGAGGTATCAGGTAAAGATCAAGCTTGCTGTTGACCGGTACCGACGTACTCGCGAGGCGCTCCTTGCTTTAGATAACGATGTGATCAAGAAGCTTGATCCGGAAGGCGAATGGCACCAGCGTTTTCGGGAGCTGAAGGATGTTGATGTACGCGGTCCAGGGCGGAATGACGACCAGCACAAAAAGCTCGGCGAAGGAAGGACAGTCCCTAGCTGGATCTGGGCGCAGGCGCGAGGTAGTCCGGACAGATCTCTTGGCGAGTTCGGCAAGAGTGTGCGAGTAGAATGGGCAAAAGCGAAGGCACGCGTCCGACGGTGGAAGGAAGAGATAATTCTCCTTAGCGAGGAGATGCGCCGAGTGCTTGCATTCCTCGCATGGAAAGCTGACGACTGGCTGTCACGTCGAGGGAAACGCGATGACCTGACCAATGACGCAAGGAGCGGTGTTGATGCATATGCGGCCAAGCAGGCAGCTATCATGAAACGGCTTGCTTTCGGTTTCGCGCGTGAATGGATTCCGCTCCTTCGCCAGCTAAACCCCATGCCCGATTGGGTGAAGACATACCAGCTGAACGTACCCCCATTACCCCACCTGCCAGAAGACGTATTCGAGGTTCTTGCCGCGCGAACTACCCGGCGAGTTTATCGAGGAGGAAGGGGGGGACATGTTGTTATTTCAATCCGGCCGAACCCGGATTACAAAGGTCCCGATGCCGTGCAAGCAGGGGGAACTGAAGGTTTTGAAGACGGAGGTATGTCCAGTGCTGACACCAAACTAAAGAGATACTAGTATTGATACTGACATGTTTCCGGTAATAGTGGAATCCAACAGCGCAGATGCGACGGGATGGCGCACTGTTGCACAAGAATGCGTCGGCAACTCGAGCACGTCAGGACCAATAAATAGATTCGACTTCGCTCCGATGGAACCCGATGGCAACTTGAGCGCGGCATGCGAGTCCAATGACGGCTCGAGCGCATTGAGCGGACTAGGCGGCGGCGTCGGCGGTCCGAGCACGACAACAGAACATGGAGAAATCTACCTCGATAGTAGTTCGAGTGCGACAAACACAGTCGACAGCAACTCGAGCGCGTCAAGACGATTAAACAGCGTCTCGGGAAGGACAGGGGGAGTTTTCTTTGATGCAAGTGCAGCAAGGGGACTTCTTACTAGTGTGAGCACGGAGAGGGGTCAGGATACCGATTCGGGCACACCAGGAATTGACATGTGCGCGAGCAGGAATATTTCAGAGAGGGGGACTGTTTATGATGAAATTGATGACAGGTCTTCCAGTGAAGATAGCTTAGACTTTTCTAACGATGACTCCGACTGCGATGACGAGTTCGAGTACGGGGATTTACTGTAGAAATTTGTAATTTACATGTAATGTGACAGCTATTGTGCTCCGATTTTTTATTCTGAATGTAGCTGACTGAGTTTTATTTGAGACATACATGCAAAAAACGAAAACCGAAGAAAACAAGCTGTACATTTGTCGAACCCTGAGTCTGACATAATCGCACATAAGTGCATGATGTGGGAACTTCGGCAGAGAAGTTCTTACAAATCCAGAAACTGTGGGAACGGAAAAGGCCGGAAGACCCTAAAAGGCATAAACTGCTCGTGAGTTCGAACTGCTTTTACTGTCGCACGGAGTTTGAATTCTACTGAAAGCATTCCACTTTTGCCGGAAAAAAGGCTGCAACACCTTTTTCCCATTTCTTGACATCTCGCTACAAATAATATTTTGCCATGTAAGGCACACCCCAAGGAGCCTATAAATGTATCTTTTACTATGTGCTTTGGTTTTGCTAACCTACGTTACAATTCGACAAATAAAAGCAAATAAAGAAAAGTAACAATATATGCCGATCTCATTTACTTATTTTGGTCAACTTGTCTAGCGGATTCGGGTTCAGGGCTTTACATCCGAAAGCGTCCTTTTTCAAAGTCCGATGTGAGTTCCACAGAGTTAATAGGTCCCTACTGTAATTACAAGCTGTCGCTTCGTTTTTATACAGTAGGTCTGCATTGTAATTACGGGTCGCCGCACTTTTGTACAATACGTCCCCGCCGTAATTACAAGCCTCCGCATTTTTTTACAGCACGTCCCTGCTGTATTAACAGGCCTCAGCATTTTTGTACAAGAGGCCCGCATTATATTAACAGCCCCCCGCATTTTTGTACAATACGTCCCCGCCGTAATTACAAGCTGCCGCATTTTTGTACAAGAGGCCCGCATTATATTTACAGGCCTCCGGACTTTTGTACAATACGTCCCCGCCGTAATTACAGGCCTCCGGACTTTTGTACAATATGTCCCCGCCGTAATTACAGGCCTCTGCACTTTTGTACAATACGTCCCCACCCTAATTACAGGCCTCCGGACTTTTGTACAATATGTCCCCGCCGTAATTACAGGCCTCTGCACTTTTGTACAATACGTCCCCGCCCTAATTACAGGCCTCTGCATTTTTGTACAAGAGGTCCCACTAAGTATTACAGGTCGCTTCGTTTTTCTACAGCACGTCCCTGCTGTATTAACAGGCCTCAGCATTTTTGTACAAGAGGCCCGCATTATATTTACAGGCCTCCGGACTTTTGTACAATACGTCCCCGCTGTAATTACAGGCCTCCGGACTTTTGTACAATACGTCCCCGCCGTAATTACAGGTCTCCGCATTTTTTTACAGCACGTCCTTGCTGTATTAACAGCCCCCGCATTTTTATACAATACGCCCCCGCCGTAATTACAAGCTGCCGCATTTTTGTACAAGAGGCCCGCATTATATTTACAGCACCTCGCATTTTTTTACAGCACGTCCCCGCCGTAATTACAGGCCTCCGCACTTTTGTACAGCACGTCCCTGCTGTAATTACAGGTCTCCGCATTTTTGTACAATAAGCCATTGCCAATATTACAATGCTTTTTACAATCTGTCTCACTTTATTTTACAATCTCTCACAGGCTGTCGCATTTTACAATGAGGCCGCTTTTTGTAATTCATTTTACAGAGGTGCTCAGTTATACACATGGGTTTAGAGACATATGTCCTTGAATTGTAACAGATATAGTAATGACGACTCCTTCAGTCAGTTCACCCTTGTTAAGGTCCTCATCCAAGACCAGGCCATTTATTTTATTATGTGTGTTTTCCTTCATGCCAGACCAGGGGAACACATGCTGACCAGTTGATAGGGTCATATTTTGCAGTGTTATGGACATAGTAGCTAACCAGTTGTTCATCCCAAATGCATTCATAGCTGATCTCATAGCTGGTCTGGGAAGCCCCAGCCTTCTCTGTGTCCTTGGGAGCCATCTGCTGGTTCATCTGAAGGAGGCTGGAGAGAGGGGAGCCAATGGAGGGACAAGTTACAGGATGAGGACCATGAGCAACATCAAGTTTTCCTGATTTTATGAAGAGGATTTCGAGGTGATTTCATTGCTCTACTAGTTTAATAACTTTGCTCACTAATCTATAACAGGCATGCAGAAGTTGTGTCGGATGATCAAATGTGCCTGCACTCTTTTTCGCTCTGTTATTTATTTTTCCGTCTCTTTTTGCCCTTATTTAACTGTCATTGCAATGGAAAGAATCTTCGCTGGGCGAAGGAATTCAGTTTATTTATACAAGTGCGATTGTCCTCGTCCGGTGCCGACAACACATTAACGGCGAGCATGTATTTGTCATCCGGTTTGCCATACTTAATCAGTGCACTGGGAGTGACCGACATAGCTTTTGCACGCCGCATTCACGAAATTGGTCTAGACGCTTTGCTGAATGCCTACGCGAGCTTCGCGCTGACAAGTAAGTAATTGTGAGGTTCTGCGTAGGCTCCGAGAAGTTGCCATGAGCAGATGGACAAACGGGGTCGATTAGCTCGTTTTTTTCAGGAAAGACAAGACGGTATACACGCACCTGTGCCAAGCACGCTGTTCGGTCACCCCCGTTCGGGGAAGGCGCCAATTTTCTTGAACGATCTGAAAGAGACAATGAGCAGACTGATGTTGATCAGCGCCCCAACTGCGCAGCGCCCGTCGTGCGGCGCGACGAGATCATCTTATCTGCGCTTTATTGTTTTTCACCGCCAAAGCACTGTAGCTACAGTAGCAGCATATATACGCAGATTAGTAGCGGTTTCAGACAGCAGATGGCATTCGAACCTGGGGACGGATGCTTTCCACCCGCAATCTTCTTGCATTCGGCCAGTATTCTTGTTGCGGTTTTCATCGATTGAGGTCGTCCGAGAGAGGCATGCGTGGACCAGGCGCTACATAATATATATTGTCGTCGTTGGTTTCACAAACGACTATAATACGTCGACGTGCTGGAGAGCGAGACAATAAGCACGACATCGAGAATTATGGAGACGATAAACTCACAAATACAAATTCTACATCATCTTGCCTGCTCGAGCAGTCTGGAAATATCGAGTACAGAAGCAAAGATGGTCATGACGGGTGGCTCTATCAAAGCGATCAGGTTCTAGACACAGGGCACGTTAGCGATAAAGACTAAGAGAAAACGCGAAAGTAAAGCAAAACGGACATGACCGCGTGCGCACAATTCCACAAACACGAACGTTTCGTCGAGGCCGAACAAGTCTGCACCCTACGGCGAGCGCGTGCCGGCCGTCTAAGATCATGAGCGCAGCTTGAGCGGGACTGCATGTCCGTACCGAGAGCGACACCCAACATAATCTGCGCGGGCTTCTCGCGAATGCTAGAAATAGCGGGGAGGTTGTGTTATTACGACGAGAGACGAGAGAGAACGAGCGCACGCACCATATCGTTACCCCACCCCTTAGCTGGGACACGCTTTGGCTTTCGAAGTAACGCTCCGCTGGCCAGCCCATCACATCTGACTCCTGGACACGTTAGCGAGTTGATCAGCTTGACTGTCTTGAGAAGGAAGGAAGGAGTTACGTACCTTGCTGCGCCAAGCGCCTCACCGTGGACGCAGGTTTCGCGATCCTGTCCGCCCTGCCCTCCTTCTGCCCTCCTTCTGCCCTCCTTCTTCCCTTCCCGCCGCTGCCGCAGTAGACACGCTGCACACCCTCACCATTCTGTTCGCTCTCAGCACGTCTATTCTCCTTGCCCAGTGCAGGTGAATCCGCCACCGGGGGGCCTTTTCTTCGGCGGCCGCTTCGGCAAGTGCGCGCACTTCGTAAACGCCCGTGCCGGCGCAGACGACGTCGCGGAGCTGGTCTGCCGCGAGCATGGCGCGCGTGGCGGGGCTGATGCCGCTGACTGGCAGAATGGCGCACTCGGTGCCGGAGAGCAGAGCTGCTGCTGCTGCAGGCACGCTCGCGTCGTCCGTGTACGAAGGGCCTGTCTGAGACGGGGACGTCGGGGATACGGCAAGAGAAAGAGACCTGACGTCAGGATACGAGGATGAGGCTTTGACAGCCAGCAAAGGACGTACCCAAGTTTCCTGTGACGTCATTCGCACACGCTCGTTCGGCGGTCCCGCGCGGTCAGCCGAGCTCATGGTGCTTGGAGGCTCTGCCGCCTCTGCGCACGGTAGAGGCGGCCTGCGCGGGCCGGGTGTTCGAGATGGGGTCGAGCTGCGCGTCGACGGCATCTGCGTCTGTCGCGCCCACATCTTTCTGAAAAGTCAGTGCGAGACGCGGAGGATAAAGACGCGACTGCTCACGCAGGACAGCGTTGAGGTGCGACGCGCTCAGACAGGTACGTGCGCGGCGTCTCGAGGCCGACGCTGCCTGCGTCACCGAGCAGGCCTGATTTCGGGGGCGCGGCGGATGCAAGGCGATCGAGCGTCGGCCCGGGGTTGGTTGATGTCGCGGTAGCTACGGGCGGGATGCCTGTGGACATGGTCTCGGTCAGCAGCGGCAAATGCCCCTTCTGCCGGCCGGATTTTGTAAGCCGAGCAGTGGCTGGCCCTGAACGTGCCGGCACCTCCCGATTAGTTTTGGCACGGTGCGCGACTGATTCCCTTACCACAATCTTTATCGTTCACGACGAAGTCGGCTTACGTCTGGGATCTATCTCTTTTCTTCAGCTCTCGCCCCTTGCTGGGCACGCGCAGCACATTCAGCTCGTTTGCCGGTCTCCCCCTCTGTCCGCCCGTGTTCCTCAGCCCATATGTAAACCTGCGCCTTTCGGGCCCTGTTTTGGGAACGCGCTCTGCAGGTCTATCGATTCTTTCTGCCGTTACGCGGTGATCGCTCGCGCCGAGAGCACTTAATGTGGCAGCGGAATGCGAGCAGTTGCTTTGGGCGCGGAAGAAACTAGGTATATTACCATTCTCGTTACATATGCGCTTCTTTTCTCGTCGTCTCTGAGCTTCCTGGCCGGTGATCTACAGTCCAGCGCCGCGCGCGTACGTGCCACCATTATTTAAGAGTACAGAGAAGCCGCTGCTTTTGGGGACTATAGGGGCTGCCTTGGGCGTCAACAGCGGTTGTCCGTAGATCCTTCACGGTGAGCAAGCGGTTTCAGTCCAGATCTTTGCTAACAGTCGTGCTTACTGTTTCCTCGTGTGTATCGCCGCCAGGCGTTAAACACCCGGTACCCTCATGCCGCGCGTACTCCCGCTCGTCTCGCAAGTCCTGAGTCGCACAGAAAACGCGCCACTCCGGACAGACCTGTTGTGTGCAAAATGCAGCGTGGCGCTTCTCCTTCCTTGCGCGTGAAGAACGTTTCGTTCTCATCTTCCTTCCTCGAAATACCAATACGGCTTTACTCGGCTCTGACCATCGCGTCCTCGAGTTGGCACGCTTTAGGTGGCCGCCTGGCATGCAGGCGAGGATAGCCCGGGAAGCGCGCGCGATCTAGACAGAGCGGCTCCATCGATCGGATAGGAACGTATCTTGAGCGGTGCTGGTGCGCGCTCTGACCTAGTCCTTTCGGCGGCTTGATAGCGTGTGTTCGAAGCCGCGGTTTCAGGTCTGACACTGACGGGTTCTGCGGCTCATGCTGTTGCTTCTACGGCGTGGTTCGCTTGTGTTGCATCGACTTGTCGGTGCGAGAGTTCTGGTGTCCGCTGGCCACCTTGGGATTCGCGTACGAACGCGCATTTTTGCTCTGACTTCTTTTTCTGACTTATTGATGTTACAGAGTACGGAATTCTCCATCATAAGCTACACATCGTACGAGCACGCATTGGAGAAACCTGCGGACTTCGATTCTGTTTCCAGGCTCCAACGGCCAGATCGATCCGCCCATTCTCTGCGCGCGCATGGCCAAACCAAAGACGTCCCACACTTTCCTGCGAACACTGGCACGTCGCGCTCGCGGTCACTCGTGCATCTACAGTTGCGCATGCTAATGACGGAACTTGTGCAGCGACATGGCACGAGAGATCCCCTTTCTGCCGGAACGTAATACAATCAGACCTGCGATGCGGTTTTCGAGCGAGGTTATAAATGGTTTGGTGCAGCGCGACTGCCCTGAATGTGTTCCTTATCGAGCTCTGGACGCGTCTGGTCAGTAGTACTATCCACGAACTTGTTCCTAAATCCGCGAGTGAAATGCGGTTCGCCTTTACCTTATCTGTACACCAAGGTCGCGAAAACCCCGCTCTCTGTTCATGAACGTTGTACACGAGATCTTGCCAACAATCATGGAACGCATCTCTCAAATGTTCAGAGGGCACTGGTCTCCGAGCAGTTCGTGTCTCGTTGTTCCGTCGAGTCCCTTCGCTTCTCAATCGACACAAGAATAGATTGTAGCATCTCACTTTGATATGCTCATATTACGCTGTAGATGCTACATTGTTCTCCTGCAATTCTATCTCAGCATCATAAATGTGTCCCGCATCTTAACTCGATCAAAGATGTAATTATCTTAATCACCGCGACGCACTATGGTCTTCGAGTTGTATAGCCATGTTCGTCGCGTCTACTCTCTGACGACGTCGTCTGACACTGCTGCCAGGATACCAACTCCGTTAGCAGCTCGCACGACGTCCTTATCAAGCGAAAACACCTCGAAGATCGTATCAGAGCTTTTTTTTTGTGACCGGCTCTCTGCTATAAATGTCGTTGAGGTTGAGGGCTTTTTCGACACATTCCCCGATCGACCTTTCGAAACCTTGTTGAAACCTTTTACACGCGTTCACTATGCTTTCAATACGCTCTGATGTTGGGCCTATTGATCCAAGCCTCGTGCCTCTTCTCATCTCAGAGACAAATATCTCACAATACACTCAAGTGGCAATTCTAACTTTCTTGGTCTATAACACCAGTAAGTTTTGGTATGTCAGGTGCCAGCTATTTAAAAATCTCATGTCATATTATCTTTCAGTTATCACTATGGACAAGGAGGTAAATACGGCCTGGAATTATCGTCTTCAAGTCTAAGCTGACCATTGTATCACTTGGATTAAGTACTTTTGGGTATGTCATTTGCTTAGTATTAGCAGCAGGTATATCCTTACTTGCCATGTGGAACGAAGAGCTCTCCTCGCAGCTTTGTTAGCTTGATTTACTTTGCAGTAAGTAGTATCTTACATTTTCCTCTATGCGACAGTTTTGGTATCGTTCCATTCGTCCCTGGATTCGTGCACCAGTGAGCATAATCAGCTTGGTTTCCTTTATAGCTTAATGATGTCGCGAAGTTCGTTTCAGGAAAGCAGAGTATTCACTTCTATGCCTCGCTATAGATACCCTGAGACGAAAGCTCGTCCAGCGGCAGATTTACGCATCCGTGCTCCAGCGCACCGCGTTTCTGGATACGCATTCGACACATTGCGTTTTCGTTCTTTCTTACCTTGCATAGACATCTTCTCACCTCATGCAAAGTCCCCCTATCACTTGCAATATCGTCGATTTAGGTATAGGCATCAGGGAGGGAGCCTTCGTAAAGCTAAAAAAACTCGTGGTTGCATTGGGGCCATCAGCGAGAAAGGACAGCCTGCCTTGCAAGTCCGGTCTTCCTGTTTCTTCGGATCGCGACTAATGAAATGCACCTATCTGGTAACCAAAGATGAACTGCGATCGTCAGACGCAAACATTCAGTTCTATCGGCATCAATCACTGTTCAACGTGACAACTCGTCTAAGTATAAGTATAAATCGGTGCAGTGTGGATCCCGGTGCGGTTATCTGATAGTATTTGATGGTGCGGTGTTCTCTTTCGTATGTGGTAATCTATACTCTCTTTTTCGCTAGCTAACGTCGGAAAACTTTCTAGAACCGCTGACATTTGAAAAGGTTGAGGGGAGTACGCGTGCACTCGCATATCACAATTCCTGTGCAACATTGTTCGATTTGTTCATCTCTTTCCCAACGGTATTGGTGCATCTTCCTTTACCGAAAATTGCCCATCGATGCTCTTTGAAACATGAAGCTATGCGAAACAGACACTGAATTCCATATCCACGTTACTAGGAAGTGATCATCAAGCGCTCCTAAGCCGCATGACAGGATGCTGATGTGCGCTTTTAGTATTTCTTTAGCGGGTTTCGCTCTTATTAATGGTGCGCCGTCAATGTTACAGAGACACTTCTTTGCTGAGACATATGCCGAACAATTTGCTACCCGAAGCTCTTCGATAGTCGCATCACGATGGCTTTGAGACTCGCGCCTACGAATAGTATCACCGGCAGATTTTGATCGACAGGTATGAAGTATCACTGAATCTTCGAGCAGTAAGGATGCCCTCAAGTCGTATCTGGCCTGCCTTGTTTTGCACCTCCTTACGAAAGCCTCGAAGATCGTATCAGAGCTTTTGTTCTTTTGGCTGGCTCTCTTTACTTTAAATATCTGAGATCGGGGGACTGTCTCGACGCACCCCCCGAGTCTGCCTTGTTGAAACCTTTTACACGTGATAACCATGCATTCTATACGCTCTGACATCGTGCCTGTCGATCCAAGCCTCGTGCCATTTGCCGTCTCAAAGATAGATATCGAACTGTACACTGCAGTGGCAATCCTAACTTTCTTAGTCTACGACACGAGTAAGTTTTGCATCACGGTTGACATGTCAGATACCAGTTGTCTCAAGATGTAATGACATGTTAATATTTTAGTTATCACTATGGACAAGGAGGTAAATACGGCCTGGCGTTATCATCTTCACGTCTAAACTGATCATTACATCATTTAGATAAAATACTTTTGGGTGCGTCATCTGTTTGATATCAGCACGGGACATATACTTACTTGCCATGCGGAACGAAGAGCTCTCCTCGCAGCTTTGTTAGCTTGGTTCACTTCGCAGTAAATGATATTTTACAGTTTTTTTTTTTTTGATAAACCACTCTAACGTGTTGCAGAATCGCTATCTTGGTATTCTTGGAGCCCTTTCTAATATAGTGTGTAAGTCAAAATGTTAATGGAGATGCATCAAAACAACTGACACTGCATCCTCAGATCTGACTCTTCAGGCAAATGAAACACTGCAAGTAATTTCTGGTCACTGTAGTATATCTTAATGTGGCTGATTATAAACATCATTTATAGGTGTAAGCATTTAGATACTGCATTCCAGTCTCTACCGATAATATTGAAAGGCCTCAGCTTTTTTTGGATTACAAATCTGGCTAGTGAGTTTCTGAATAATGCACAGAACAACATTTTTCTCATTGCAGGGAAGACTGGATTACTATCCTTTTAATTGACTGTATTGTCTCCCTGATTATTATATTCTACACAACCATCCCACACTAATTACCTTACAGATATTCTTCTGATAAGGGTTCTTGCACTGTACCAGCAGGGTGAGCATTCCTAATATTGATAATTACGGCTAAAGTTTAATAAACAACAGATAAGAGGCTAGCTGCATATCTGAGGACTCTATTTGGACTGGAGGCAGCATTTGGCCTGGGTATCCTTATATATGGAAACATATATGAAGAGAGTAAGATCATTTGCTCATCCTACAGTGTCATTTTCTGATCATGAGTTTCAGCTATTGTATTGGAGCTTGCAAAAGATGTAGCAGTTTGTGGAATCAATAATTCCCTCCAAAAGTGTGGTTTGCTTTATCCTGGTTAGTGCTGGTGTTTTTGGGAAAGCACTTAGATTGACTTAAAAGTTGGAACAGGGCTGCACCAATGCTGTACGCAATCATCCTAATGGTTCTAGCACTCTACAAGGCTGCAGAACACTGGAAGGAAACTGCTGGCTTCAGTCAGTTCACCCTTGTTAAGGTGCTCGTCCAAGACCAGGCCATTTATTTTATTATGTATATTTTCATTCATGAATGGTTTGTGGTTTAGAATCTAACTGCTCTGACAGGGTCATCATTGTCAGTGCTACAGAGATAATGGAAAGCCAGCTGTTCATCACAAATGTTCTTCTGGTTGATCTTCTGGGTATATTGGGAAGTCCCAGTCTTCTCTGTGTCCTTGGGAGCCACCTGGTGTTCCATCTGAAGGAAGCTGGAGAGAGGGGAGCCAATGGAGGGACCAGCTACAAGATGAAAACCACGAGTAACATCGAGTTTTCCTGATTTTGCAAAAGGAGTTCCAAGGTGATGTCATTGCTCTAATTGTTTTATAAGCTTTGCTCACTAATCTCCTAACTGTTGTGCAGAAGATGTGTAGATCAGCCAAACACACCTCACTCCTATTCTATCCGTCTTTGTTGTTTTTGCCTTCTCATTCCGCGCTTATTTAATTGTCATTATAATGTAAAGAATCTTCGCCTTGCAAAGAAATACCATTTTGCTCGTACATATGAGCTCAGCGCGATTGTCCGCCTCTATAACCTATATGCGAGAATGTAACAGCTAGATGCGGTTACACAATACATCAACAGCGCACGCGTACTGCTCATCCGGATTTCCATAGTTATACAGTGCACCGGAAGCGAATATCGATGGGGAGTGCTGCCTCACCAGCGCAACCGACATAGCCCATTAGCTTCAAGGACGGCAAGAAAGACGACGAGAACAGGCGGAGCGAAAGCGCGCGGACTTGCATGTGTGTCTTGAGGCTCGGTACTCGCGCCGAAAACTAAGGAATTTTCGTACACGAGCCCGCACCCTGCGTGCGATGCCTGCTCGAATGGCGCAAACGTGAGCACCCACTTTGCATGCCGCGTCCACGAGATTTGTCTGAGCGCTTTGCTGAACATCTGCGCGTGCTTCGTGCTGACGGGTAAGTAGTTGTGAGGTTCTGTGTAGATTCCGAGCAGTTTCCATGAGCAGATGGATAAACGCGGTCGATTACCTTATTTGTCTTCAGGAGACAAGACAATATACACACACCTGTGCCAAGCGCACCGTTCAGTCTCCCCCGTTCGCGTAGAAGGCGCCAATTTCCTTGAACGAGACACAGAGCAGACTAGTGTCGATCAGCGCCCCAACTGCGCGGCGCCTGTCGTGCGGTGCGATGAGATCATCTTATCTGCGCCTTTTTTTTTCACCGGCAAAGCTCTGCAGGTACAGTAGCAGCATACGCAGATTAGTAGCGGTTACAGTAGCGGTTACGGACGGCAGATGATTTTCGAACCTGGGGGTATAGAGGGATGGATGCTGTTCCTCCACAACCTTCTTATTCGGCCAGTACTCCTGTTGCGGTTTTCAGCAATTGAGGTCTTCTGTGAGAGGCATGCGTGGACAGGTGCTCTTATATATTGTCGTTGTCGGCTGTTTCACAAATGATTATAAATCACCGACGTGCTGGAGAGCGAGACAATAAGCACGACATCGAGAAATATAAAGACGACGAACTCACAAATACAAATTTTACATCAACTTGCCTGCTCGAGCAGTCGGGAAATATCGAGTACAGAAGTAAACAATGGTCACGACGGGGGTCTGTCCAGGCGATCAAGCTCTAGACACAGAGCGCGTTGGCGATAAAGACGAAGAGAAGATGCGAAAGTAAGGCAAAACGGACACGACCGCGCACGCACATGCCAATAAACATAATCTTCACATCGAGGCCGAACATGTCTCCGTCCCTACGGCGGCGCAGACCGTCTAAGGTCATGAACGCAGCGTTCGGCTTCTGTGCAGCGACTGCGTATCCGTTCCGAGTGCTACTTTATAATTCGCCTGCGCGGGCAGATGAGTGTTAAAAACAGAGAGTATCACGGCGAGAGGAAAGAGAATGAACACACACACCATATCATTACCCCATCCCTTTGCAGCGACGCGCTTTTATGTTCGAAGCGACGCTCCGCCGGCCAGCCCATCACATTTGACTCCTGGACACGTTAGCGAGCTGATCAACTTGATTGTCCGAGAAAGAAGAAACAAAATACGTACCTCGCTGCGCCGAGCGGTGGACGCGCAGGTTCCGCGATCCTCTCCGCCCTGCCCTCCTTCTGCCCTCCCCGACACGCTGCACGCCCTCACCGCACTGTGCACTCTCAGTGCATCTATCCTTTCCGCCCAGCTCGGGCGCGTGCTCGTGCCTCGGTGGGGCGGCGGCGACTTCGGCGCGCACACGCTCTTTGTAAACGCAAGCACCGGCGCAGACGGCATCGCGGAGCTGGGGTCCCCGCGTAGCGCACTCCTCGGGGGACGTGGCACGCTGATGCCAGTGACGGGTGGAATGGTGCGGTCGGTGTAGGGTAGCGGGACGGCGGTGGCTCTTGCTGTTCCTGTTGCTTCTGCTTCTGCTGCAGGCGTGGCCGCGTCGTCCGAGTCCGAGCACCGGAGGCGGAGCGCAGGGGGCGCTCGGAGTCGAGGAGTGGGGCGCGCGCCGCGGCGGAGGCCGCACTGGGGGTCGGAGGGTTCGGCGATGGACATCGGGTCTGCGGAAAAAGGGAGGGATGCCGTCAGGATACGAGGGCGAGACAGACGGCGAACAAAGAACGCACCCAGAACTTCTGCGACGTAATTCGGCGGGAGCTCGCGGTGCCGGAGAAGTCGTCTTGGAGGCGCGGAGGCGCAGCGCGCGGCGGAGGCGGCCTGGACGGGCCGGGTGGGCGAGGTAAGGTCGAGCCGCGCGTCGACAGCGTCTGCGTCGGTCGAGCCCACATCTTTCTGAAAAGTCAGTGCGAGACGCGGAGGATAAAGACGCGACTGCTCACGCAGGACAGCGTTGAGGTGCGACGCGCTCAGACAGGTACGTGCGCGGCGTCTCGAGGCCGACGCTGCCAGCGTCACCGAGCAGGCCTGATTTCGGAGCGGGGCGGACGCGAGGCGGTCGAACGTCGGCGACTTCGTCGGTCGTGGTTTGTTCTCCACTGCATGCAGATCTTGGGCGTGTAGTAACTATTGGCACTGGAATCTCTCCTTCTGGGCGAAGTCTGCATATCCAGAAGATCGACTGCGATCTCCTGTCTTTTCTTCTTCGTCTCATGCTATTCTATAGCTCTCATCCCTTCCTGGGTACGCGCAGTACATTCAGATCACTTACCGGTCACTCACGCTGCCCTCCTATGTTCCCCAGATCACACCTAAACCCGCGCTCTTCGAGACGTGTTTTTGGATGCAACCCGCTTACCATGCATGCTACATCCAGTTCTACCAGTTTCTTCTCCTGTCGCGTGTTGGAATCCAAGCCGGCGGAGTCCCGCGCCGAGTACGCACCGGTTGCGTGCTCGAGCGATCAGTCACGAGCGCATCGTCTCGGCTCAGCGAGCCCGAGGCTCCCCGCTCTGGGATTGGCTGGCGCGCGATCTCTGTTCACCCGCGCACCACTCCCGACCGCCGCCCGACACCCCTCGTTTTACAATGCCCAGGGAAATAGATAGTTACTCATCATTTATTTGTCTTTATCTCTCTTTATCGTTCCCCCCTCTTTCCGTATCGTAAAAGCGGCTCTCCGCAGCCAGAAAACCCATTAGTATAAAAAGCCTCTTTATTCTTATGGCCACCTCAGACGTTCGCACACCGCGCAGACGACTGAGGTGAGCTTTCGGACATTATAATGTTTCTATTATACTTTTACTTATTACTACATTAAACTAGCTTACTTCGTACTAGGTTAGTTTGCAATATGAAGAGACGTTCGCACACCGCGCAGACGACTGAGCTTACTTCGTACTAGGTGTACTACTGTAAGGCCGTTGCGCGGACTTGTCTCACCAAGCTACAGGTTATGAGCCTTGCTAGCCACTGAGCGAAGCCGAAATTTTATTTTGTACAACATACACAATTTTCGCCACTCATGTCTAGCTCGCACGACACCCTCCCTACTTCCGTTCCGAAGCTCGCGACGAGCGGAGCGAACTGGGTTATCTACCGGATGCGTTTCCAGGCCGCCGTGAAGGCGAAGGGAAAATGGGGGCACTTCGACGGATCGTCGACTCGCCCCGAACCGGTTGCTGGTCCTGCTGCTGCAGCGCAGCCCGACCCGAATGCTGATCTTCAGGACCGCCGTGAGGCCTGGGACAAAGACGAGGACATCGCGATGTATTTGTTATCGCAACGTCTTGCCGACTCGACCCTTATCCAGGTCGGGAACCTTCCGAACTGTACCGCACGCTGGAACGCGGTGGTACGTGAGTTCACATCGAAGTCGGCCTTCGCGCAGACTTCGCTACGCACCGAATTCCTCGAGACACGATGCCCCGGGGATGCCGACATCCGCGAGTTCCTGAGCGACTTGCGCATGCGCCGCGAGACGCTGGCACAGTCGGGTGTTGAGATCTCCGACAAGGATTTCCGTTCGACAATCATCACCGCGATTCCGAACCGGTTGGCGACCTTCGCGTCCGCGCAGCTAACCTCGGCGGAGATCGCGGCGCGAAATGTCGCGTCGATTACGGCCCAGCCGCTCACCGACGCGCAGGCCGCCTCGCTCCGCGAAGTTGATCCCGAAGTCTTGATCCATATTATATCGGATGAGGCCGACCGCCAGAAGCGCGAGCGACTCGCGAAGCGGAAGGAACCCGCGCGTGGACCTAAAGAGAAGGACGAAGCACTCTATGTCAGTAATGCACCGAAAAGCAAGCCGAAGGGCGACCCGAAGCCGCGCGGAGCTTGCTGGAACTGTGGCGAGACCGGGCATCTTCGCGCGAAGTGCCCGAAGCCGAGAAAACCGTCGGGCAAGGAGAAGCCGAAGGACAGCGCAAACGCGGCTGTCGACTCGGGCTCAGACTCGGATGGTGTTTGGGACTGCTGTAACGCAGCCTGGGACTCGTCGGATGACGAGAATGACGAAGACGATGAGACGGGCTCGATGCCCGACCTCATTGACATGTCCGATAGCGAAGCCAGCGAGCCGGCTGATTTTTGGTCCGACGACGAGGACAGCGAGGATGACGAGGTTTCGAGCTCGTACCCCGAAAGCGACGTCAGCGAAGAGGATAGCGATGAGGAGGAGATTGCGCAGGTTATTCACCTTCGCGAAAGCGACGATGCGCGTCGCGCGATCCTCGATTCGGGCTCTACGCGCCATATCTCGCCATACCGCGAAGACTTCACGAACTTCGTCGAGACGCCGCCGAAGAGTTTGCACGCCGCAAACAAGCAGACATTTCACGCTATGGGAGAGGGAGATTTAGCTATTCAACTCCCGAATGGCGAGACGCCGACAAATTTAATGCTTACCGAAGTTCTTTATTCTCCCGAAGTCGGATTCACGCTGGTGTCCGTCGGCGCGCTCGATCGCGCGGACTACTTCGCAGTTTTCGGCGGGAACAAGTGTGTTCTCCGCGACGCGGCTGGGAATTGCATTGGCGAGGTTTTGCGCTCCAGTAAGGGCCTGTACCGGTTTGCTCACGAGTCGGCCGACCCAACGCTGCGCGACGCAGCGAATGCGGCCGAGGAGACATTGAGCCTCATGGAGCTCCACGCTCGCATGGGCCATATTTCGCCTAAGGTCGCGGAGAGATTAGTACGCAATGGGTGGGTTACGGGGATTCGCCTCGACACCTCTGGACCGACGCCGACACTCTGCGAGTCCTGCGTATACGGCAAAGCGACACGCCGCATGATCGCGCGTGAACGAGACGGAGAGCGCGCTGCGCAATTCGGAGGCGAGGTCCATAGCGATGTATGGGGACCGTCGCCAACTCGCTCGCTCGGCGGGCGACACTACTACGTTTCCTTCACGGACGACGCGACACGCGTAACGAAGCTATACCTGCTGAAGAAAAAGAGCGACGTTTTTCGTTCTTACCGTCATTTTGAGGCCTGGGCCGAAACCCAGATGAATGCGAAAGTTCAGGTCCTTCATTCGGATCGCGGCGGCGAGTACACTGGCAAGGAATTTGTCATGTATTTGAATAGCAGAGGTACGAAGCAGAAACTTACTGTCCATGATACTCCGCAACATAACGGCGTCGCGGAGCGGCTGAACCGGACGATACTCGAGAAGATCCGCGCTATGTTGCACGCGAGCCGGATGCCGAAGTTTTTGTGGGCGGAGGCGGCTGGACACGCCGTTTGGTTGAAGAACCGAACCCCGACCCGCGCGCTGAAAGACAAGACGCCGCACGAAGCGATGACCGGGCGGAAGCCCGATCTTCGCGGACTGCGCGTCTGGGGATCCAAGTGCTGGGTGCACGACGACACGAGCTCTAAGCTCGCCCCGCGCGCGCGTGAAGGACGGTGGATGGGTTTCGACAAGACCTCGAACGGGCAGCGGATTTTTTGGCCGGAAAAGAAAACAATTAGCGTTGAGCGTAACGTGTATTTCGACCCCGGAGAGATTTCGAGTCGTCTCGAGGGGGAGGAACTAGACGGTGGAGTAGAAAACGAAACGACATCGAAAAACTCACCGCCGACAGTGACACCGCCCGCCGCTAATCCGTCGACGCAGCAACCACCCGCCGAAAATCCCCAAGGATCCGCTGATCCCGCCGAACCAGCGAGCGATCTGCCAGCGGAACAGCCACAGCCGGCCCCAGAGAGACCAGCAGCGTCTCATCTTCCGGCGCAAGCACCAGAGCCGCGCGAACGGCGAGTTCGCGCGCCATCGGCTTATCTTCGTCGCCTAGATTCCGGCGAGGGAGCGCCTTCGCATTGGCGCCGCGATGGTGCCGTTCCGCGAGGAATGCGCACACTGCGCGAGTATGTTGATCAGGAGGAGGAGGCCGCAAACCTGGCAGTGGAGGAAGATGATTACGATGTCGAATACGAGTTTTCGGCCGCGATGGAGGAGGCCGAGGGACTCGAGCCGCGCTCGCTCACGGAGGCGAAACGCCTGCCGGAATGGTCAGAGTGGGAGCGCGCGATCCACGAGGAGTTGGAGACACTTCGGGCGGCTGGTACGTGGGTGCTGGAGGAGGCTCCGGCGGGTGCCAACGTTGTCGGGTCGAAGTGGGTCTTCAAGATCAAAAAGGATGCGGCCGGCAATGTTGTTCGTCGCAAAGCGCGGCTTGTCGCGCAGGGATTTAGCCAAGTGCCGGGAATCGATTATTTTGACACCTTCGCGCCCGTCGCGAAGCTTGCATCCATCCGCGCGACGCTTGCGATGGCCGCGCGATTGGACCTGGAGCTTGAGCAAGTTGATATCAAGGGGGCTTACCTTAACGGTGAGTTAGAGCCCGGAGAAGTCATTTATATGCGGCATCCTCCTGGATATGCGCCGCGCGACGCGGGCACAAGAGTCTTGAGGCTGCGCAAAACGTTGTATGGGTTGAAGCAGAGTGGACGGAGGTGGTACCAGAAACTGACATGGATTTTTGTCGACGAGCTTGGACTGACACGTTGTGACGTGGACCAAGCGGTCTTTTTCCGTCACGATGGGCGTGACGTGACGATTGTTGTCGTGCATGTCGACGACTGCACGATCGCCGCCACCACCAGCTCTCTTGTGGCAGCACTCAAGGCCGGTCTCTCTCGTTACGTCGAAGTAACGGACCTAGGGCCTTTGCACTGGCTTCTGGGAATCGAGGTCCAACGGAACCGCGACGCGAAGACGCTCTCGCTGTCGCAAACGGCCTACATCAACTCCATTCTCGGCCGGTTCAATTTTGAAGAACTCAAGCCGGCGTCGTCGCCAATGGACCCGAATCTCCACCTCCACAGCACGCAGGGCCCGAAGACCGCACAGGACCACGCCCAGATGCGCGGCGTGCCGTATCGCGAAGCGCTCGGATCCCTGATGTACGCGGCGATGGCGACACGGCCGGACATCGCGTTCGCCGTGACGCTACTGTCGCGGTTCTCAAACGACCCCGGGCCCGCGCATTGGGAGGCCGTAAAGCGAGTCTTTCGCTACCTGAAGGGTTCGCGCAAGCTCCGACTCACGTACGGAGGAACCGGAGACGCGGGAGATGGTGGAATGAAGGGGTACGCAGACGCGGATGGGAGTATGCAAGAGGACCGGCGCGCGATTTCAGGTAACGCCTTTTTGATTGACGGCGGAGCCGTTTCTTGGTATTCTAAACGGCAGGAGATCGTCTCGCTCTCGACGACCGAGAGCGAGTACGTTGCGGCGACGCATGCCGCAAAGGAGGCAATTTGGCTCCGACAGCTCATCATGCAAATTTTCGCACCGATCGAAGGGCCGACTGTTCTCTTCTCCGACAACCAGTCCGCCATCGCCCTCACGAAGGATCACCAATACCACGCGCGCACGAAGCACATAGATATTCGGTATCACTTCCTGCGCATCAGGAAATTTTCCGACGCTACACACTCCTATATAGGACAATATAGGTCATGTAGCTTTGTAGTGGTTCATAGATACCTACCCACTATATTGCCCAACATAGTGTGGGTGGTCCATAGTTCCATAGCACTATAGGCATGTAGCGCTGTAGCTGTATAGTGATGTAGGTACGTAGCATTGTAGGTACGTAGCATTGTAGGTACATAGCATTGTAGGTACATAGCATCATAGGTACATAGCATTGTAGGTACGTAGCATTGTAGGTACGTAGCATTGTAGCTTTGTAGTGGTTCATAGATACCTACCCACTATATTGCCCAACATAGCATTGTAGGTACATAGGTACGTAGCATTGTAGGTACATAGCATTGTAGGTACATAGCATTGTAGGTACGTAGCACTATAGGCATGTAGCATCGTAGGTACGTAGCACTGTAGGCATGTAGCACTGTAGCACTGTAGCACTGTAGTGCGGAGAGGGATATTTCACTTTTTTTGCTCATTCAGAAACTTGGGGGGGGGGGGGGGGTGCTATTGTAAGGAATGCACTATATTGCAGCTCTACATAGGTACACTGAGAAGCTACTACATATGGGTAGCTCTGGAAAGAGGGGGAGGGGAGGGAGGGGAGGGAGAAGCTTTATGAGAGAGAAAGCGGGGGAAATGCGATGGGAACATACAGGATAGGCACTCACCTCATACTCAAGAGGCGGCGAGGCCTAAGATCGTGAACCCATGAGACCTAGATACAAGATATCGTAAACATTTCTGCTCCCCCTATCCATGGCTCTACTCTTGCCCGGGCCCGAGATAGTGCCTAAGGCTGACCCCGAAGCGCTCGAGGGGCCCAACTTGGACACGGAGCACGAGCGCGGGGCAAACCTGAGCTCAGGGGAAACATCGATGTGGGTGGAGCGGAGGCAGGCGGGGGCGGGAAGTAAAGCGCGGGCTCGGCGGCGTAGTATGTGTCAGGGGCAAGCGGCGACGTGCCAGGCGGCAAAAGGAGGCGCTGTGCTGTGCACTCGGAAGCCCCTGTTGCACGTCACCTGAATCCCATGAGTTTCGTGTCCGGCGACAATGAGCTTATGCCGCACCTTTATATTGTTCTCGATGAGTCGTATTCGCGACAGGACCTCCTCCGTGCTGAGACTCATAATCTCCTCTGCAGACCCAGGTGCGGAGAGATCGGCGCATCACGTTTGTGACGCATCACACTTTTGTGCTAGGCAGCGCAAGGCGGCGGCACTGTGCTGTGCGCTCTGGGGGTCCCTGTTGTGGGGGGAAAAAGTCGTTCAGGTTGACGGTGTTCTGGCACAAGGGGCATAGGGGGGCGTAGCAGCCGTTCACCATTGCGAAGGAGTGCACCATGGCCATGCCCGCTTAGCGTGTTCGTTGAGCTTTCCGTCTGCCCAGACAAAATACCAAACGGCGAGGAACTGCCCGAAGCATTGCAAGGTTGCTGAGCGTAGTTAATACTTGCTTCCGAACTTGTAGACGAGTGGCGGGGATTCGCGCTGGCGGTGCTGCTACCCATTCTCTGAGACGGAATCAATATAATAAATGTGTGCAACAGCGGAGTAAATGCACCTGGTTCATGTCAACTACGTTGGCGTTCTTTGCAGCCATGTGCCTCCCAAACTCGGGACCTGCAGTGACAGGATCCGGGGAAAGAGCCTGGATCGAGGTGTTCGCGAACATCGGGTATGCCGACTTGTTTTGCTTCGTCGCAACAGGGGCTTCAGCATTCGTGTCAACACGTAGCGCGCCACCCGGCGGCTTGTGTCCACTGAACTGGTGATAGCCGCCACTCGCACCACTCTCCATTACCGACGCAGCGGTGGGTGTCGTCGCACTGGACGTGCCCTCCTCGTGCTTGCACTTCGCAGTAATACGCGCGAGTAGCGACGCCTGTGCGTCGTTCGGGTCACTGTTCGTGCTCAGCGAGCGAGCGCGCCCATCTGCCACCGGCGGGGGAACATTGGTTTGTGACGATTGTGGGGTCGTCGGCACGCCATTCGAGACACCATACTGTGGCACCGTCCGCTGAAGCGCACCCATCATCTCCTGACCGTACTGAGGCTGCGGACCCACGCCAGGAAAGTACTGGTTTGGATAACCAGGAGGAGTCATTACCATCGGGGGGTACATGCCAGGTGTCGGCGGGAACAGCATGCTCTGCATGTTGTGCATACCCGCACCGAGTAGCAGAGAGGCCGCGTCGCGCAGGCTTGCTGGATCGGATGCAGAGTACTGGCGACCAGGGCGGAATGTCTGCTGCGTACGGCCGATGGCGGGATCCAGCGGGACCGTCGTATATTTGTTGCGAGTTTCCCAGCGGGAATGCATTGTGGTGCCCATGGGCATTTGGCATGCCCGGATACCCGAAGTTCGTTGGGCTGGGGAGGAGTGTCGGCGGTGCTTGCGAGGACATCTGCATCGCTGATGGAACATGTTCACGCCGCGCATCTGTTGGCGGTACGCATCTGGTTGAACGTGGCGCATCGGCCCGTTCGTAGGGACTTGAGCAAACGGTGCTCCACGGCCTTGGCCGCCGTTGACGAATTGACGAGGCTGAATCGTAGGATCGACTTGTAGCTCATCATGACGCGCTGCGGGACCTTGATGAGCGAAGCCCTGCGCAGGTAGACCAACAAACTACGGGAAAAAGAGAAGATGGTCAGTGTCATAGCACGCGTGAATGTGAATAGAAGAACGAACAGTAGGCTGCTGGACATCAGGATATGCGGCTAGAGAAGGGAACATGGGCTGTGTCGGACCACTGATATTCTCTCCACTTGGTGTCGAAGACGGCGGCATGCTATCTCCGCCGCCGTTAACATCCCTAGTCAGGGGTGAACCTCTATCCTGGAGAGATTCAGGAAGCTGAGAAGGGGTATGGATGTTTTGGAGGCGGCGCAGCTCCACGTCTGAGATTGCGCCGCTAAACGACCGTGGCCTATCCTTCGTCAGTTCTGTCGAGAAAGGAGACGCTTTCAAGGAGTTCAGGTGGGCGTTGCTTCGCGCAGAGCTTTCCGAGCTCAGCGTGTCAGTTGAAGAGCCCCGTGAGTGCGACGACAAGTTCAAACCATCAACGTTTTGAGGTGAAGCAGAGTCCAGAGAGGTGTCCGACGATGACGTATCAAGCGGGCTCGTCTCGTGAATTTGAAGCACATCCCGCACGTTTTTGGAAGGCGTCGTCGAACCGTCCGTGCCATCGCTCGCGCCGTTAGAGATACTGAGTTTGCCGATCTCGTCGGCGAGGTCCCAATGTCCCAATTCGCGATTTTGGGCTCCGAGCCGTTAAAACTCCATCGGTTGCCAGCGCGGCGAAGCCCGTTCGCGATTGCCTCGTCCGATGCGCCGTCGCGCACATACGGCTCGAGCGGCGCAGCTGACTTCGGGTTCGTCTTCATGTAATCTGCATTCGGCTGATTGGACATGACGAGCGGCGACGGTGAATAAGCGAGCTTCTGCATGACCGTGCCCGATCGACGACTGGATTGGGAAGGCGCAGCGTCCTTTGGGGATGGGCGTTCCTGCGAATGAGGGCACTGACAAGTTAACGAAGACGCATCAACAGAGGGCACTAGAAGACAGGGCTAATACATACTTCGAGTCCCTCGGGGCCTTCTAGCAGTTCGTGTGACTGGGCCCAGTCATATGATTTTGTTTGGCGAGCGAGGGAAACTGACGAGCGATGATTTGAGGCAGGGGGTGGAGAAGCTCGTGACGGCTGTGGAGGAGGACATGAGGAAGTCGCGTACTGAAACTGGGAGGTGTGGGAGGAGGGTCAGCATCATTGCGGAGGGATGGAAAGCATCATTGCGGAGGGATGGAAAGCAATGGCGAGAGATTTGAAGGACTTACTAGTTGATAAAGATTATGGCTGCAAGACGGATGAGGTAAAAAGGAAGAGACTTGCAGGATGAGAGGTTCTTCTGCGCTGCCTTCACAAACTCTTGCTGCTCGAGTTCCATAATCGAGTCCGGGGCGACGCGCAGTGCTTCTGGCCTACCGCGCGCGCATGCTTGCGATATGCCTCACTCTGCATACCCGTTGGAGGGAGCGACATGTGGCCCGTAATGGGTGCCTCTGCCTATAGGATGCCCGGACGCTTGTGCTGTGCGACGAGGTAAGTCCTGAACCTCTCGCAGATCCCTGAGAAGCTAAGTAAAAAAATAAAAAAGAACGCGCACGAGCTCGCTGCCCGCGGCGTGCGGGTAGTGCGTCATAGCAAAGTTGATGTAAATGGCGCACGAGCGCGGGGTGCGCGGCGACGAGGTCCATGATGCTCTCGCGCGTGAAGGTCTCCTCGCGGAAGCGGCGCTTGATGTCGTTGAGAACCTCTGCATGGGAGGGGTTCGCGGCGTCGAGCGTGTTGCGCAACGCGAGGTACGCGGGGCCGAGGCGGTTGCAGAAGTGCTGCGCGAAGGCTAGAGCCTAGCACGACTCCCTGAAACCCGCGGGTATCCGTGACCCGACCCGGACTGCAGACCCGTATTCACGGGTCACCCGTGCACGGGTGACCCGTGGGAAACGGGTCTGCGCGGGTCCAGGTCGAGAATTTGTGCTTTTCAAAACCCGCGGGTAGTACACTCAGGTTTTCAAGGACAAAGTAGCAGCAGTGAATTCATTTGTATATCGTGTGTATGTATGATATGTACATTACAATGCCATCGGTTGCTGCCATCAATGAACTACACGAACACTCTGCAGCGGCGGCAGCACGTGATGACAGTGTCGGTGACGAGCGGGACCGGTGTATCGCCCTCCTTGAGCGAGCGGTACGGCGTGAGGACGAGCCCAAAAGCCAATCTGGACTTGTTGAGCAGTGCGGAGGTTGTCAGGACCGTGTTGAACGTGTAGCGCTGGTAAGGTGAGTCCACATTTGTGCGCGGAAATGGCGAGATGCACGCATTCGGCGGCAAGCGAATCTCAGGAGGCGGCGCGTACAGCTCGCGCGGGTCGGGTGGAGCCGTCAGTAGGTTTGTGGTATACAGTGCGTGGGGCTTTTGCCCGCCTGCGATCTGCGAGAACTGGTCTGTCACCGTGCCCATCTGTGGAAGCACGAGTGCGCCGCTACTGAAGCCATGCGTGTTGATGTACTCAGGTGCAGCGGACTGGAACGACTGCTGAGTCTGCTGTGTGCGGGCGCACTGACTACGTGCCGCTGCGACCTTGCGGGAGGACAAATTTCGGCAGGCCGAGGCTCTGGCCGGTCTGCGCAGGGATTCGCACAGAAAGCGAGTGTCCGTGTCCGTGCCCGTGCCCATGACCATGGTGACTGTGGTGGGCTGGTCCTGTCTGGAGGGTGAAGCTCGCAAGCGGGTTGCGCATGTCGATCGAGAGCCCGTTCGAGAGCGACATGGGGAGCGACTCGGAGTCGAAGTCGCCGTCGGCCGCATCAAACTTGTGCAGCTAGAAGTGCTCGCCCGCGTAGCTGTCACCGGAGTTGAAGTCGGCGAAGTCCTCCGAGTTGACGGTGCTCGTGGAGCTGGACGCGGTGCTGGCGGTCGAGCACGAGGACGAGTTGCGCATGCGCATGCCGTTCGCACTGCACACGCGGCTTGTCGACTTGTCGCACTTCTCGCGGCGCTCCCTCTTGCTGTTCTTCTTCGCCTTCTTCCCACCCGCACTGATATCCACACCCGCGCCCGCGGTCATCAACGAGGACGACTTGCCCTTCTTCTCCCGCGTGCGCGTCGGCTGGTACACGTACCAGAGTACATCTCCTCGTGCTCCTTCTTCCGCTGCTTCGCGAGGTCGTCCCAGTACTTGCGATCCTCGGCCGATAGCGACCACCATTGCTGGGAGATCATCTTGGAGAGGTCGGCCTGGCGCTGGCGGGTGGCAATTTCTGTCGGACACAACGGGCGACGCGCCGCCGCTCACGTGCGAGGCCTGACGCGTCCTCGCGAGCAGGCCGTCGCGCTTGGCGAAGGCATGCCAGTACGCAGATGCGAGGACGGGGGACGCGCGGGGCTCGGCAACAAGTGCTCGAGGGAGAGGGACGGCACAGCGGGGAGGGGCATGTCCAGAGGTGTGGGGGCGGATTTGGACACGGGGCCGCGGCGGGATCTATGCATGTATTTCGGGTCAGTTTATCCAGCAAACAAAAGCGAAGGCAAGTATCAACGCACCAGGAGGACGTCCCCCATACTATTCCGGCGCGCGTGCTGAGCATCGCCGTCCACCTTGCGCGCGCGGGCCTTGCACGGGCTGTGCAGCGCCGCACGGCGCGGCGGATCCTGCAGCGCGGGCAGGGCTCTCGAGCATGCCCTTTGAGCTCGTGGCAGCCGCGGCAGCAATGCTCGAGTGACGGCGTCCCACGACGCGCTGCTGAGCGGGACGCACGGGAACCTGAGTGTCGATGTGGATCTTGGGTGGCAGCGCGAGGGTGTAGGATGCCGTCTGCGGCGAGGCATGGACAGGGCAGTGTGTACGCTGGAGTGGAAAGGCCGAGAGGGAATAGGGTAGAGTAGCCTGTGGCCAGCATCGTGGGCGATTCGGTGTTGGCGACGTTGGGGTGGATGTGTACGACGAGTACGCAGCGGGGGCCTGCTGCATTGGCGCGTGCTCGGCGACAGCGTGCTTGAGCGGGGTGTGCAGCTGTAGACAAAGTACATGTCGAGTACCCGCAGGGAGCCGCGTACAAACCTGTGACCTCCGTGACCTGCACCCGCGGGTTTCCGGGACCCGTGGGTCCGAGTCCGAAACGGATCCGGGTCAAGCCGGGTCCGGGTCGAGGATTTTAAGCCACGGGTGACCCGCCAACAGGTCCGGGTCAACCCGCGGTTCTACTCGTGCTATGCTCTAGCGAAGGCCCAGCCGGCGTACGCGTACGTCGCCTCCTGCACGGCGTGCCCCGCGCGCGCGCCGTCGGCGCGCCGGAAGAAGGGGTTCGCGGGGAGGCAGAAGAGGAGGGACGCTTCCTTCATGACCTGCACGATGGCGTGCTCGATGGGCGGGACGCCCGCGGGGGTGGCGGGCAGCGGGTTGAGGTAGAGCGAGACGATGGTGACGCCGTTCGAGAACTACTCGACGTACTTGGGGAAGCAAGAAAAAGACGTGGCAAGAAAAGTCAAGTTCAACATGTAACCGTTACATTTGTGACATATCACAATTTCGAAAGAAAATTTGCTTAAGTCCTGATCATGCTCCTGCTCGTCGTCTCCGAGACCGGGCTCTTGTATACCTTCACCATCGCCAAGCTGCAGCCGCTCGTCAAGCAGCTCGAAGGCAAGAACCTCATCCAGGCCTGTCTCAACGTGCCGCACCGCCCGCTCCCCTCCAACATGCCCGTTGGCGCGCCGCTCGACTTCTCGGCCCCCCGGTAGATGCAGGCACCCCCCGCGTAGGCCGGCAACAGTCCCAACCAGCCGCAGATGGCGAGCATGCAGGCCACAGGCGGCACGCGCAACTTCCCCGGGCTCTCCATCAGCGGCACGCCGCCCGGCGGGCCCGGCCAGGAGGACGACGCGGGTGGCGACCACGGCGACAATGTCGAGACGGAGGGTGAGAAGCGCAGCTCCGTTCGCTGCCGCACGTCCGCCTCCAAAAACGCAGGCGGCCCAACCTCGCCGAGCCCCGCATCAACCACAGAAGCTGGCGGAAGACTTTGTTCGGTGGATGCTCGTGCTGTGGCCTTTAGCAGCTACTCGAATGAACCTCGATGCATTATCGGAGTGCTTTGGCTCTGTACTGGCATACATGTCCTCTGACCTGGCTTTCCCAAACGGGTTTGCGTCTGTCTGCGTTTTAGTCGTCCGTTCCTTCCGTCAGTCGATTGGCAACTCGTCGAATAGAAAAAAGGTATGCCGGTTTCGTGTTCATTTTGACCGAGCTTTGCTAATATCTTCGGTTGCAGACGTTCTCCACTTTCACTCAGTACAATTTTACGCGCTGAGTGCGCTTTATATGTGCAGAACATGCGACAGAAACTCCCGAGCAACGCGACGAGAAGTCTCTGAAGTCCGAAGTCCTTCAGACCGGCATCGAAGTTCTTTTTCCCGTCGAGTCTCTGAAAGGCTCCGCAGATCCTCTAGAGACTCTCCTCACAGATTACTTCACGCCTTCAATTTTTCAAAAAGCACAACTTCGAGTCCTGCCCCAATTGTACAAAGTGTATGTCCAAGAAACGCGTAAACATCGTTTCGCCATTTTTGGGTCCGGCTCAAGTCAATCTCAGGAGCAGACGGTTCAGAATAAAGTCAGGGATACGGGAATGTCTGCATTCACTTCCTGCTATAAAACGCTCCGTGTATACGGCGATGAGCTGGAAGTCTGGCAAAGCGTGTTGTCCTTGTTGGAGGTCTTAGAGGAGGCAAATCTGGTTGGTTTCGGCCTGTCCGAAAGCGCGAATGTTCTAAACGACATTGTGACTTGGGCCGTCAATGCCCTTAGTACATCAACAGGTAATCATCGTCTTACTCCTAGAATAGTATATATGTTGACACATCCGTACGTTTTCAGCCTTTCCGAAGAAATCCAAAGCCGCTCTCAAAATAATATGCGTACTAACTCACATAGACCTCGAGATTATCAGCCCCCTCACGGGAGAGATTCTCTCAGACATTATAACTGTACGCTTTGATCATAAGTACATGGTCTCCTTACCGTCTTATTGACACGATAATTCCCCGCAGATGAACCCTTCGGATTTACCTGCTAGTCAATCACTTCTACACGAACTCCTCGACTTCCACTCGAAAACCAGGACGATTCCGGTGTTCCTCGCGGTGTTGATTGATTGCCTATCGAACTCTTCGGGGAAGTTTAGCGGCGACTTTTCTGAGGTACAAAAAGCACACCGAGCGTGTACATCAGGACCTCTTCTCAGTCTCGCTCATCTGGAAGGACTGTCTCGGGCCATCAAGGGTTTCCTCACACCGGGACAGACACCTGAGACTGTCCAGGCTGTCCTCGAAGCTTTGGAAGCGGTTTGGATAACGTACGCCGATAGTTCTGGCAGTGATGATACAATGGATGTCGACGAGGACGCGAACGATAGAGCCTCTAATACGAAGTCGGCAAATGGTAGAAAGCAGAAACAAAGAAAAACTGACGAGCCAGCTGTACCCATGTCCCCAAAGGAACGCGCAGCTCTTTCGTACTCTTTCGTTGCACGCGCTGTCGCCGTCATCCTCCCATCCCTTCCCTTCTCGACTCTTCCTGAATCATCATATGCTACTGTGTGTTCGAGCATCTCTGAAGCTTGGGAAAAGTTCTTGGGAAACGCTGCTCAGTCGGCATTCAGCGAGAAGACCAATGCACCCTGCTGGACGGATCAGATTGTGACTGCTGCGACGCTGCGTATCCGCCATGCTTTTGCGACATGCTCTTCGCTGCGCTCCTTGAATACTCTAGACGCCAGGATGATCCCCTGTGGGATGACCGCCGGATTAATACGCTTCGCAGAAACAACGCCAGAGCTGATCGTCGAACTGGTACACCCACTTCTGTTTGACCTGTAAAATTCACGCTCACGCCTGATTTTCAGCTTCGTTCTTTCTTTGATGAAAACCTACGGGTCACCGACCCCGAAGAGCAAGATGCTATCATCAAGGCTATGCTCGCCTACCTATATACCAACTTGGCGTAGCCGACGCATCTAACAAAGGCTTTAAGCAGATCGAACGAGATGCGGCTCGCATGAAGTGGGACGCGTCATCAAGTTCACTAGACTTCTCAGAGCCAGGCGGGCACGGGAGAGGCGCACTGACTGTTCGGCATCTGTTATTAGACCGCTGGCTTTCGATTATTGAGTATGTGTTATGTCGTACCCAATACGTCTTGCCCGTCTCCAATTGGATCAACCAGTGAAATTGCCTCAGCGGAGCGTTTAAAATCCCTCGCAGGGCTATGCGTATCGCGAACAATCACGAGCAGTGATACATGTTCGGAAAGCATAATGTTTAGTTGGGTTGTAGGACGAGCAATGTGCTCGGCCGAGTTCTGGGAGCTGACAAATTTGAGAGGTAAAGATAATGTTTCCCCTCCGAATGATATTTGCAGTGGTTTACCAAAAACCATTTAGATGCGATGACATCCATTCTTGAAGAAACTTCAGAGCATGGCCGCTGGGTCGATTTCTCCGTGCTAATGAAACAGGTCGAGTCCAAGCCGAAGAAAGTGGCCATCACATGGGATATACACCAAGTGCAGTCAACGGCCTCATTTTTTGAGTTACTGCTTCGCTCCCCAAGAGAATATCTCCCGCGGTCTTCGAAGTCCATATTCTACCGACGAGCTCTGGTATCCGAACTGGCTGTCTTCTTGAGTATGCGGCAATCTAGTGTGGATATGACTCTTGGTTATCGTACGAGGACTATCATCCGCGCGTGGTTGAGCTCCGTATCGGACATGTTCAGTATTCTGGATGTAGTGGTGAGACAGTATTTTACCCTGATTTTGATTGATTTTCTGAACTATCGCGCTAAGGCCGAACCAGATGACTATATCGAACATCAGATGAGTTCGAAAATTGAGTCAGAGAATGCGGACGACTGGTACTGGTCTGCTGGTGAGCCCGACCTTTCGAGACTCTGAAAAAATAACTTTTGGTTCTAATATACATTGCTCGATAGCCTACGCTAATGGTCTTTCTCTGTGCACGTCGCGCCCTCACCAAACTCGGCCTCGCTGACAAGTACGAGAGTGTCGTCGAGCCTGATGGTGAACTCACTCTCACCGAGGCGCTCGACGAGGGAGATGTGCCCCGCCCTTTCAAATGCTACCTCGACTGGCTCCCGCGTCTTCGGCGCGATGAAGGGTGCGTTGCACAGCAATATCTTCATTCCGCACTCGGAGAAGCGTTTCCCCGGCTACGACCCAGAGGCGAAGACGCTCGACGCCGAAGTGCTGAAGAAGTACATTTTCAGCGGGCACGTCGCGGAGTACATGGAGTCGCTCGAGGAGGAGGACGATGAGCGCTTCAAGAAGCAGTTCGCGATGTACCTCGCGGATGGCGTTGGCTCAGAGGACATGGAGGAGATCTACACGAATGCGTACGCTGCGATCTGCGAGGACCCGACATTCAAGCCGACGGAGAAGTCGAAGGACTGGAAGGCGGAGAGCCTCAAGCACAAGACACACCGTCTCACACACGAACAGTGCGTCGAGAACATCCAGACGAAGTTCAAGACGTTCCAGGCGGGCAGGAGCGCCGAAGCGGAGATTGACGAGGACGAGGAGGAATAAATCCGACGTATTTTTTTGGTTCAGTTGAGAGAGGTGTTGCACCTAAACCTCCAGCCGGGCACTGCACAGTCCGGTGCGCCAGGCATGCTGATGGACGCGACGCCGTACTCGATGTTGGGCGCGCCCGCACACGGGAGTGCAGAATGCGCACACCCGCAGCCGTGCCCGTTCCAGGGACAGGTGTACCCCCACCTGGGCGTGCACCACCCCATGCCCCATGATGGGTGCGCCGCCGTACTATATCTCTGCTTTGTATGTCGTATGGTGCCCCTGCTTTCCACATACCTCCCATTTCTTTTGTCTTCTGTTTTCTGTCTTCGAAGCTGTATCCAAATGGATGAGAAATGATTCTCACCCTCTCGTTTCGAGTTTTCTTCTCTTCCCTTTGCACATTGTCTCCTATGTAATACTGCGGGCATCCCTGTCTTTGTACATGCATTGTGTTTTCTGAAATTTCCTTTGCACTGAAGCAATCAATGGAACTGTGTCTTTCTTGAATCTATCAGTTGTCTGGGGGTGTGGTGGTGTGCAGCTAGCCATAAAATTCGCAAAATGGTGACTTGTCACAAATGTGACATGCTGATCTTCCCGGAAAGATTAATACGAAACAAATTTGTCTTTGCACCTTTGCCTGCAGCCTGCAACTATTCTCTCCCAGTGAGTGCCCATTTTGCCTTTGTGTGCACTGTGCAACCACATTGATAACAGATAACCTGCCCACATCTATGTCATGTAGGGCATAGCATGAGTTGACCTGTGGGTATTAGCAA
>JAJOHG010000238.1:0-39885 GCA_021029095.1 Phellopilus nigrolimitatus
ATCGTACGTTTTTGCCAATAACGTCCAGTGGAAGAGCCCTGTGTTCTGTAGATTTGAAGGGCGGTAAAAAAGGCCTATGTAAAGCGCGTTGCCGTCGAGAATACGATTGGTAGAGGACATTCTTTTGATAGGATATCTGAGAAAATCGTCGACTGGAGAGATCTGTTGAAACTTCAATGTCCCAAAGGTTCTTTATACTCCCAAGAGACTCGGTCTTGCGGTGTTGTCATGTTTTATGCCAATACATGCTTGAGAAACAAGGCATTTTCTGAAATATATGTCCTTGCCTAAAGAGAAACAACAGCTTTCCTGAATTGCTCGTTCTGCGACACTAGGATCCCCTATCACAGAAGTCGAGTGCTTCAGGATGAAGCAAGCGCCGGCCGCGTAGCTTTATTCTCATTACATTCTCCTGTAGACCAGAATTGAGTTCTGTATGAATCGTCCGATCAAGGAAAATATTTGACTCACTTCCTACTACGAGTCTCGTCCTCTGTAAGAGCCATCAGGATAACCCCATTGCAACAGAGACAAATACTTAAAAGAGGATAAGAGAGGTAAATAAAAGTCAAGAGTGCTGAAGACCGTTGTTGTGTTTCGTGCTAACCGAGCGGGCGGGGTGGGGGAAGTGTGATTAAGTCGTGATTTAAGAGGCATACTATTATGCCCTGCAGGAGCGAGCCTCGCTGCCAGCTGAGTATTGGCGCCAGCGAGTCACTGGTACATCTCTCTACATGGGCAATGGCCGAATCTCGCAGCAAGTGCGCAGGATCGGGCGACGGAGCAGTAATTAGAAATTCTCAACTTAGTCACGAGTCCTTCAGTACTGTCCTAGAGCCCGACCAAACCGAGCTCAGCATCTGCACGAGATAAGTATCATTGATATTTGGCGTGTTGACAAATGGCAGATGAACTGGACGGTCCCATATTTGTAAGTATGTTGTCGAATCTAGAAAAGAAAAAAGGGCGCACTTAGTTTGTGTAGTCCTTGAACCATTGCAGCGATGCGCAGGCGATGGAAGGGAGCAAGTATTAGGATTCTGAGCTCAGTTGATTACTGTAATTTAGCAGGTGCAGATAAGGAAGCTGTAGAGTTGGGACTTCTTCGTGTTTGGTTCAATCCATATGCCTCTCGATACGGCTATTTTGGTTTCACCAAGACGCGTGCTTGTTTTTGAAGCGGCCTAGGACGTGTTTGAGTCACTGATCATGATTTGTATGAGTCTACGAGCATCCTCGTGTTTGTTATTTACGGTTATGTGGCTCATACAAACCCGCATCAGGACAATCGGTAAGTCGCGGAGCACGGGCTGTTCGGACTACTGTACTTCTCATGACCCAGCCACGTCACGTTGATTTTGTTATAAAACGCGCTAGCACAACTGCCTCGTCTTGTTTTTCGACCCGCGCGCTCTCCTTCAGATTTGACTACTCTTAACAAATGCGATGTTGTCAACATTTTTCAGAAATGCATTTCATAGAATCTGGCTCCTCTTACCATCTAAGCTGCGCCTTTTTGCTTACCATCGCTTGATCGCCATTGGCCTCCGTCTTTACGGGAGAACAACCTCCACACGCACTTTTCGACTTCCATTTAACCTTTACGCGAAATTCGGCAAAAACATTAGGAAATCCGAAGCCGAGGTCATGCATTTCGTTGCCCAAAATACGACTGTCCCTGTTCCTAGCGTCGTTGACTGCATTGAAGTGCGCACGGGTGCATTCATTGTAATGACAGGACTGCCGGGGAAACAGATACGGGGTGAACTTCGATTCATGGCTCCCGATGAAAAGGCCCTGTTCACGCGAGACTTGGGGAAGTGCTTACAGCAGCTACACGCCATCACAGCGCCAGACTCTCGCGTTTCGGATTTCGGCGGCGGGCCCTTCCAGGATTACAGAATCGACCACGACGGCAAGATAGGACCTTTTGCCACAGAGGACGAATTTCATGAAAACCTCTATGAATATATGCTCCCGGAGGAGTGTCCACGTCTGAAAGAACTCGCCCGTGACGTGCACGGTACCCCACATCGGTTATGCCTGACGCACAACGACCTCTCCCCAACCAATATACTTATCGAGAACAACCGCCTGTCTGGGCTGGTTGACTGGGAGTGCGCTGCGTGGCTCCCGGAATACTGGGAATATTCGAAATCTATGTACTGTCGGGCGGAAGCCAAAGAGTGGATCGAGGTCATGAAGATGGCGCATCCGCAGAATTATCAGGGGGAGTATGAGGTGGAATATGAGTTTTGGTGTGTTTCCTATCCCTGGTGATAGTGTGTGAGTCCTAGTTCAAAACTTCCATTGGCTTGCTGTTTTAATACTCATGATCTTTACAAGGAAGCGAACGTTCGGGATTTAAACGCATGTTACGACATGCGCGCTTTTGTCGTAGTATTTCAAAAAATGTGAATAAAGCATACATTGTACTACATGAATCATATAGGTAAATCAGTAATAGGAGGTTCCAAAAAATTAAGGACTACAGATGTCGATTGCATCATTCCTGCTAAATGCAGATTTTGAGACATTTTGGACTCTCGAGGATAAGCAAATGCATTTCTTTTGCTCAGAGTCTATGTGCAATTAGAACAGACCTACTGCAATGCATATGTAAAATTTCAGGCCGAAATACAAAGAAACGAAGGAGAAAATGTGGGGTGTCTAAAGGACCACCGGTGTCTAAAGGAGGTGTAGTATACTGTATAAATCGGCAGCTAAAGGCAAATCTTTTGTGTTGATATCAGTAGGATCTTACACTTCTGTTTTCCTGCAAATTGTTCTGTGATTTCTTCATAACGTACGCAAGATTGACACGTGCTTGGTGCTCACTGCGGCGAGTCAAGGCAAAAGTGATTAAGCCGTGGTTTAGATGGGATGTGTCTGAGTCACTGATCATGATCTATATGAGTCTGCAAGCATCCTCGTGTTGTCATTTACAGTGTACAGTTGTGTGGCTTTTACAAGCCCACGTTAAGACAATCTTAAGTCGCGGAGCATAGCGGCATGTTCGGACTACTTTTCGTGACCCCATCTCCCTGCCAACACACACTGATTTTGTTATAAATTCGCTCTAATAACAGCTATCCTCATCTTGTTCTTCGGCCCATACAGCACTCTCCCTCAGTTTTGGCTGCTCTTGACAGACGCGATGTTATTAACACTTCTCAGGAATATATTTCGTAGAATCTGGCTCCTCTTACCATCTAAGCTGCGCCTTTTTGCTTACCATCGCTTGATCGCCATTGGCCTCCGTCTTTACGGGAGAACAACCTCCACACGCACTTTCCGACTTCCATTCAACCTTTACGCGAAATTCGGCAAAAATATCAGGAAATCCGAAGCCGAGGTCATGCATTTCGTTGCCCAAAATACGACTGTCCCTGTTCCTAGCGTCGTTGACTGCATTGAAGTGCGCACGGGTGCATTCATTGTTATGACAGGACTGCCGGGAAAACAGATACGGGGTGAACTTCGATTCATGACTCCCGATGAAAAGGCCCTGTTCACGCGAGACTTGGGAAAGTGCTTACAGCAGCTACACGCCATCACAGCGCCAGACTCTCGCGTTTCGGCTTTCGGCGGCGGGCCCTTCCAGGATTTCAGGATCGACCACGAGGGCAACCTAGGACCTTTTGCCACAGAGGAGGCATTTCATAAAAGCCTGTATAGAAACATGCTCCCGGAGGAGTGGCCACGTATAAAAGAACTCGCCCGTGACGTGCACGGTACCTCCCATCGATTATGTTTGACGCACAACGACCTCTCCCCAACCAATATACTTATCGAGAACAACCGCCTGTCTGGGCTGGTTGACTGGGAGTGCGCTGCGTGGCTCCCGGAGTATTGGGAATATTCGAAGTCCATGTACTGTCGAACGGAAGCCAAAGAGTGGATCGAGGCCATGAAGATGGCGCATCCGCAGAATTATCAGCGGGAGTATGAGGTGGAGTATGAGTTTTGGTGTGTTTCCTGTCCCTGGTGATAATGTGTGAGTCCTAGTTCAAAACTTCCGTTGACTTGCTGTTTCAATACTCATGGTTTTTACAAGGAAGCGGATGTTTGGGATTTGGCGGCATGCTACGACCTGCGTGCTTTTGTTGTAGTATTTCACTCATTTTTCTCTACTCATAGGATGTTGTTTGTCAGGCTCACAGAACGTTCACATTCAATCGCTTCGTTAAAGAGACTCCCGGGTGTCCTAGAATAAGGTCTCATGGTAAGAATTGTCGAACGGTACCTGAGATTTCCAAGTGATTTTATGCGTAAACAATAAGCAGAGTATTAAGTCAGTAGACAGAGAACGAGAAAGCATCATGTTCGAGTCAGGAAGAAATTGTCGACTCAAAATTCCTAATACAACTAGGTGGAGAACCATCGAACTGCGCCTATGATTCAAAGTCCAATCCAAGCCTCGGATGCTAACACTCATTTGCCCCCTTCCATTAATTTGCATGCCCAGGGTGTGCAGTCCCGTATGAAGCTGAGACGGTTAATTTGGTTCATCAAGACGCGTGCTTGTCAGGGAAGCGGCCTGGGACCACTGATCATGATTCATATGAGTCTACAAGCATCCAGGCCCACAGTCAAGAGCATCGCACCTGTTCGGACTACTTTCTCCTGACCAGTCACGCCACGTTGATTTTATTATTATAAAAACGCGCTAGCACAGCTGTCTTTGCCTTGTTCTCCGACACCCGCCGCTCTTTCCCTTCCTGAGATTTGGCTGCTCTTGACAGAAGCGATGTTATCAACACTTCTCAGGAATATACTCCATAGGATCTGGCTCCTCTTCCCGTCTAAGCTCCGTCTTTTCGTCTACCATCGCTTGATCGCTATCGGCCTCCGTCTTTACGGGAGAACAACTTCCACACGCACTTTTCGACTTCCGCTCAACCTTTACGCGAAATTTGGTAAAAACATTAGGATGTCTGAAGCCGAGGTCATGCGCTTTATTTCTAAAAACACGACTATCCCTGTTCCTAGCGTCATCGACAGCATTGAAGTGCCCACAGGCGCCTTCATTGTCATGTCAGGACTCCCGGGTAGAACAATTAGGGACGAACTTCGATTCATGACTTCCGATGAAAAGGCCCTGTTCACGCGAGACTTGGGAAAGTGCTTACAGCAGCTACACGCCATCACAGCGCCAGACTCTCGCGTTTCGGATTTCGGCGGCGGGCCCTTCCAGGATTACAGAATCGACCACGACGGCAAGATAGGACCTTTTGCCACAGAGGACGAATTTCATAAAGGCCTCTATGGATATATGCTCCCGGAGGAGTGGCCACGTCTGAGAGAACTTGCCCGTGACGTGCACGGCACGCCCCATCGGTTATGTTTGACGCACAACGACCTCTCCCCGACCAATATACTCATCGAGAACAACCGCCTGTCTGGGCTGGTTGACTGGGAGTGCGCTGCGTGGCTCCCGGAGTATTGGGAATATTCGAAGTCCATGTACTGTCGGACGGAATACAAGGAATGGATCGAGGTCATGAAGTTGGCGCATCCGCAAAATTATCAGCGGGAGTATGAGGTGGAATATAAATTTTGGTGTGTTTCCTGTCCCTGGTGACACTGTGTGAGTACTATCATAAGGCTACCTTTGGTGTACCGTTTCAATGCTCATGACCTTTTCAAAGGAAGCGAATGTGGAGCTGGCTCATTTCTTCTCGGCTCTTAGGAGTAATAGTTCGTTTGTCAGGCACGTCGAAACATCGGCATTCCACTGCCCTAGTCGAGAGAGGCTTCGGTTTCTCTTGAAGCAATGTATGGGGAGGAATGTATGGGAAAGTTGTCTAACGGCACCTCGTAATCGCGGAAATGAAAGGCAACGTATTGTACCAAACGGGGAACTTCGCCGTGCTGCTCCTCAAAAATGTACAACACGCGAAATAAATGTTTCTGTGTAAGACTTCAAGGCTTAGTGCTACGCTCAAGTCACGCGTGTCCGATTCATCCCTTCAGTTGGGGCATTTTCGTCTTTCTTCCACTCCAGAAACATCGTTACGTAAAATTTATAGAAATACAATGTAGGAAATGATTGCGGGGTTGCGCACATCCTGAGAGCTCTTTAATGAGATGATATTGTAACGTTAATTCGATATATTGGCTCGCATTTCAACAACCCGTCCCTCTCATGAGCTACGCATGGTGAACTCCGAGTCCCGGAATTCTATGTATTCAAATAAAATATTATCTTATGTGGGGAGCTGGTCCATACAGATGCGGCCTCTTACCTCATCTTGACCTGGATGAAACCACGGATCCCCATGAACCACGTCCGGATGCGATGCCATCGCGATATACTGCGCCGGCCTGGAAAGCCTCTGCTTCAAGAGCATCAACATCTGGACAATCGATGATCCTGGATTGATGCAAGAATCGGACAGCATCCCTGACCCAGATCCTACACGTCCACACTGGAGGTGTCTCATACATTGAATGGCCGATAGGAATTTGCTCAAGGGTTTCGGCCTGTGTAGAAAGTGGACTCATAAGTTTCGTCACATTATAGTTGAGAGTTGGAAGATATGCTCACCAGAGACCGTGCACTAATGCTCGGATGCAAAGTACCAATCTTGAGGGCTACAACAGCAATTTTTGATTCCTCGAATTGGTATGGCTCCTTAACCTCGTATTCCCAACCCGCTTTCGAGGTGGCATGCATCATAATTCCTACTGGTTGATCTGAGGTTTTTGCCACTAATTTCCAGTGGAAGAGCCCCGGGTTTTGTGCGTTTGAAGTGCGGTAAAAAAGGCCTATGTAAAGTGCGTTGCCGTCGAGAATACGATTGGTGGAAGACATTCTTTCGATAGGCTGTCTGAGGAAGTTGACTGGAGAAATCTGTTGGAACTCCAATGTCCTAGAGGTTTCGTTCTTTATACTCCCAAGAGATCCAATCTTGCAGTGTTGTTATGTTTACACGAGTATACGTTTAAGTGACAACCGTCTTCAGAGGGATGTGTCTAGCCTAGGGAGGTACAATAGCTTTTGCGATTGCTCGCCCTTACTGCGCTCTTAATAGTCCGATCAAGAGAAGAAAAGCACTTGACTCAAGTCGCGCATCGATAAGAGCTAACAAAGATAACCCTATTAGCGACAGAGACAATTCCTTGAAAGAGGATAAAGTAAGAGTCAAGACGGACGACGGATCAAGGATGACTGGGACGCAGAGAGCGAAAAAGAAGACGAGAAGCGGGTTTCGCCGATGGTGTAAACAGCGATCGAGATGTGAGCAGTTCGGATGAGGAGAACAATTGCGAGCCTATAAATCCGCGGAGAAGCCAGCAGCGAAAAGCGTATCTTTTGTGTTGATATCAGTAGGATCTTTTCAATTACACTTTTTTTCCCCCAGCAGATGGTTCTGCGATTCTTCCGAAGAAAGCAGAACGTACGCAATATTGACACGTGCTTGGTGCTCACTGCGGCGAGTCAAAATAAAAGGAGGAAGCATGATTGAGTTGTGGTTCAGGAGGTCTCCCCACCGGGTAATTGATAGCGCTAGAGTTCACTCAAGCATCTCTCATGCCATGGATCTCGGCTGAAGTTCGCAACAAGCGAACAAAATCGAATGGGAAGAGGACAACGCGGCGCGTAGTAGATAGTAAATGAGGATCTCTTGAGTTAAATATAAGTTTTTCAAGTCTGACTGTATTGGGATCAGCATCTGCATGAAAACAAACATCGTAGATATCTTTTGACAGATAGCAGACGAACTGGATGGTCTCAATTTTGTCGAATCTAGAAGAGAAACAGGAGGAAGCACCTGGTTTCTCGAGAAACGCTGAGTAAGCGCCCCCGCCACGGTGGCGTTTCTCGTGAAATTGGGATCAAGCTTTTAAGCCCGAAATACTTTCACGCTATTATTGGTCTCGTAGCCGGAGAATAGACAATATAAGGGGCGCTCTTCGATGACAGTGTTCAAAAGCGAGTAGAATACCTCAGTGATTATAGGAGGAAGAGCCATTCCCAAATACCGCAGGGAAAAGGCTTAGTCGTGTTGATACAAAAGTCTTGACAAACAGAAAAGCCCTTGGTGATGATATTTTCACTCAACGGGCTTTCTTAAGCAGAATCATTCTCCGGGAGTTCCTATTAAGGTACGTATGGTTTACAAAGATTTCTCTTCATGCAACGCCTTAGACACACGTGAGTTTTCGGCGACGCGGTCACTATGTGGTTCAAACCCCTAATTAGCCCTTCGAAGAACGCCTAAGGAAGTGTAAGGACAAGTATTGAATGCAGTCCCAGAAAGCCTTTCCACTCTTTCAAAAGAAAAAATCAGCCATCCAAATCATAAACTGTTTTTCTTACGTATGCCTCGTTAGCAGCTAGCCGCATAAATATAGGTCTGGTCGCAAGGCGGATCACAGTTATCGTGTCGATTATCCTCCCTATCCATTTCTTGAAGGCCACCCTCGCCTGCAACTTATCTCGGGTCCTTCGCGCCCATGCGCGTGATCTAGTCGCGTAAATAAAAGGCAACAGTTGTACCAAACAGGAAACTTCGCCGTGCTGCTCCCCAAAAATCCACATGTAAAATGAATATTTCTGTGTAAAATTTCAGGGCTTAGTGTTGCGCTCTAGTCTAGTCACGCGTATCGGGTTTGTTCCTTCAGTTTGTCCTTTTTCGTCTTTCCTTCAATGCTTCAAAAACCATAAACTCGATAGAAATACAATGTAAGAAGTGAATGCAGAATTGTGTACATCCTGAGAGCTATTCGACGAGATGATACCGTGGTGTTAATTACTGTATTGACTCGTATTTCAACAACCCGTCCCTCTCATTAGCCATGCAGGATGAGCTTCGAGCCCCAGAACTCTATGTATTCAAATGGAGGATATTATCTTTAGTAGGGAGTTGGTCGATACAAATATGGCTTCTTACCTCAACTTGACTTGGACGAAACTGCGGATCCCCATGAACCACGTCCGGGTGTGAAGCCATCGCGATACACTGCGCCGACTTGGGAGACCTCTGCTTCAAGAGCGTCAACATCTGGACAGTTGATGATCTTAGATTGATGCAAGACTCGGACAGCGTCCCTGATCCAAATCCTGCAGTTCCAGACTCGAGGCACCTCATACATCGAACGGCCGATGGGGACCTGCCTAAGGATTTGGGTCTGTGTAGAAAGTGGATTCGTAAGTTTTGTTACATACGCAAGAAACGAGGAAGGCACTCACCAAATATTCTGAACTGATGGTCGAGCCCAGACTACCAATTTTGACCGCTACAACAGAAGTATTGGACGCTTCGAACTTGTAATCTTTGACCTCGAATGCCCAACCCACTGGTGAGGCAGCGTGAATCAGAATTCCCGTGGGTTTATCGTGAGTCTTTGCCAATAACGTCCAGTGGAACAGCTCTGGGTTCAGCGCAGATGCTTCGCGGAAAAAAAGGCCTATGTAAAGCGCGTTGCCGCCGAGAGTACGATTGGTGGAAGACATTCTTTCAATAGCTGTCTGAGAAGGTTGTCAACTGGAGAGATCTGTTGAAACTCATATGTCGCAGGTGTCTCGTTCTTTATACTCTCAAGGGACTCGGACTTGCGGTGCTGTCATGTTTATGCGAGTATGTGCTTAAGAGACAGACCGCCTTCAGGAATATGCGTCTTGCCTAAAGAGAAACAACAGCTTTCCTGAATTGCTCGGTTCTACGACACTAGGATCCCCATCATCGAATCGAGTGCCACAGGATGAGCAAGCGCCGGTCGCGTTGCTTTATTCTCCTTTCACTCTTCTGTAGATTAGAGACCGCGTACCACCAAAATTATGTCTGATCAAGGAAACAATTAACTCACTTCCTACTACAAGTCGCTTCTCCGTAAGGTCCACCACAGATAACCCCATTTGCAACAGAGACAAATTCTTAAAAGAGCATAAGAGAGTGCTGAAGACCGTTGTGTGCTTCATGCTAACCGAGCGGGCGGGGTGGGGGAAGTGTGATTATGTCGTGATATAGGAAGTTTTACTATTATGCCTGCAGAAGCGAGCCTCATTGCCAGCTGAGTGTTAGTGCCAGCGATCACTCCCACATGGGCATTGCCGAAGTTCGCAGCAAGTGCGCAGGATCAGGCGGCGGCGCAGTGGTTAATCACGAGTCCTTCAGTACTATGCTAGAGCCCGACGAAACCGAGCTCAGCACCTGCGCGAAATAAGCAATATCAAAATTTGGCTTGTTAAAAAATAGCAGACGAACCGGATGGTCTCAATTTTACGAGTGCGTTATCGAGTCTAGAAGAGAAATAGGGGAACCCTTGTTTGTCCTAAGTTGCGTCGACAAGGCCCATCATATATTCCTGATCCCCTTTCAGTAACGCGCAGGCAATGGAAGGGAGCAAGTATTAGGATGCTGAGCTCGCTTGATAGAGCGTGGCAGGATAAGTTGTGTGTTTGGTCCAATCCCCATAGGAAGTTTCCTGATACGGTTACTCTGATCGCTTATTAGGAAAGCAGCCTGGACGCGTCGTGTCTGAGTCACTGATCATGATTCGTATGAGCCTGGAAGCATCCTCATGTTGTTGTTTACCGTTATGTGGCTCATACAAACCCACATTAGGACAATCGTCAGTCGCGGCGCGGCCTGTTCGGACTAGTTCCTCGTGACCCATCCACGCAACGTTGATTTTGTTAAAAGCGCGCTAGCACGACTGTCTTCATCGTGTTTTTCGACCCGCGCGCTTTCCTTCAGATTTGATTACTCTTGCCAAACGCGATGTTATCAACATTTGTCAGAAATACATTTCATAGAATTTGGCTCCTCTTTCCTTCCAAGATCCGCCTCTTCGTCTACCATCGCTTGATCGCTATCGGTCTCCGTCTGTACGGGGAAACGACCTCCTCACGCACTTTCCGACTTCCTTTCAACCTTTACGCGAAATTTGGTAAAAACATTAGGATGTCTGAAGCCGAGGTCATGCGCTTTATTTCTAAAAAAACGACTATCCCTGTTCCTAGCGTCATCGACAGCATTAAAGTGCCCACAGGTGCCTTTATTGTCATGTCGAAACTCCCGGGCAGGACAGTTAGGGATGGACTCAATTTCATGACTCCCAATGAAAAGGCTCTGTTCATGCGAGACTTGGGAAAGTGCTTACAGCAGCTACACGCCATCACAGCGCCAGACTCTCGCGTTTCGGCTTTCGGCGGCGGGCCCTTCCAGGATTACAGGATCGACCACGACGGCAAGCTAGGACCTTTTGCCACAGAAGATCAATTTCACGAAAGCCTCTACGGATATTTTCTTCCGGAGAAGTGGCCACATATGAAAGAGCTCGCCCGTGATGTGCACGGCACGCCCCATCGGTTATGTTTGACGCACAACGACCTCTCTCCGACCAATATACTTATCGAGAACAACCGCCTGTCTGGGCTCATTGACTGGGAGTGCGCTGCGTGGCTCCCGGAGTATTGGGAATATACCAAGTCCATGTACTTGCGGACGGAATACAAAGAGTGGGTCGAGGTCATGAAGTTGGCGCATCCGCAGATTTATCAACGGGAGTATGAATTGGAGTTTGAGTTTTGGGGTATTTCTTATCCTTGGTGATAATGTGTGAGTCCTCATGCAAGACTTCCATCTGCCTACCGTTTCAATACTCATAGCCTTTTCAAAGGAAGCGAATGTTCGGAATTTGGCAGCATGTTACGACATGCATGCTTTTGTCGTAGTATTTCACTCATTTTTCTCGACTCCTAGGATATTAATTATCAAGTTCCTCGAAACGCTGACATTCCATCGCTTCGTTTAAGAGACACCCGGTTATCCTAGAAACCCAAGTACTCACGCTCAGAATTATTGAACAGTACTTCACACCTTTCCGTGAGTTACGCATAAACAGCGTCGCGTAATGGACTCCTAAATGTCGAACGCTAGATAGAGAAGGTAAAAATATCATGTTTGAATTAGGAAGAGATTATCGAGTCAAAAGTCCTAGTATGACTAGGTGGCGAGGCCTTGAACCGCATCTATGATTCAAACTGCAAGACAAGTCATCACTCATTCGTCCCCTTCCATTATTTTTACATGTCCAGATGTATAAAACCCGGAAATCAAGCGATATAAACCCATCAATCTGCATTAATTATTGGCATCAAGGCCTTCCGTCCTTTCTTTGGCCATTCTTCCACCATCGTCTCTGCATCCCACACACGTCCACCTCTCACAACAAGCCTGATCTGCAGGGTTTCACCGATATCTCCCTGTAGGAGATCCACTTCAGGCGAATAAACTATGATGTCCGCAAGCTTGCCCCGCTCGAGAGACCCGACAGCGGAATCGATGCCAAGCGTGATGGCAGCGTCGCTAGTCGCGGCGCGCAATACTTCGAAGTTCGACAGGCCGCCTGCAGCAGTGAAAGCCATTTCGGCGTGGTAAATAAGCCCGAGAGGTGCTTCGCCATGCGCGCCAATATGTGTACGTAGACCCTTCCTGACCATTTTCGCGATGGACGTAGAGGTGTTGAAGAAAGCAAAGGCTTTTTTGTGCGATGGTTAAGTTAATTTTCAATTGGTTTTGGACAATGCAATGGACGTACAATCCAGGGGTCGATGAGTTGTTTCGATGTGATTCTCAAGGAGGTCGTGCCTCGTGAAACGGCGCAACCTGGAAAACCATCAGTAAATGGTCCGCGCTACGCTCGCCTGCAACTTACTTCTGGTCGTTCGCAATATCGACGTTCGCCCAAACGAATTGCTCGCCCATAGTGCCTCCGTAGTTAACAATGTGTGTCGGGGTCGCACCTGTGCCGCTCAGCGCATAAAGTGTCAAGACGTCCTCATAAAGTGTCGAAATCGGGAGTGCGTGCTCGACCGTCGTCATGCCTGTGTATCCAGTGAGAAAATATACATAAGGATCACAGACGGACAGTTTACTTACCATCGACGATATAGGTGAGATCCCAGTCTTGATTCATTCCCTATCGTCGCCGGTAAATCAATAACTGCCTTCCTCGTCCGTCATTGCATAAAACTCATACCCCTTCAGGAACGCATAACATGGACAAGTTGCGAGCCTCCAACAAAAGCCTTTGACGAGAAGCGCTGCGGCGGATTAGTTCATATCAGCAACAAAGACTGCGCGACAAGATCAAATATCTTTACCGGGAATACTGATTATAATTCTTGTAGGAGAAACTCGCAGGCCCTCCCTCGGCTTTTATACGGATGAGGGCAGAGCGGGCATCATTGAGGTCAGCGACGTCGTTGTGGATCTCGCCCCATCCCGCTCCGTAGATCACATCGCCGGTGTGGAAGATGCGAGGACCGACCATCCCACCGTTTTCCACTCGACCACGTTCGACGAACCCACGCACATTGTCGGAACTCGGACTGCACGAAGACATCATCAGCAGGGGGAAAGCATTGCGCAGGCCATACAAAACTTACTTGTGCAACGTCGTCACTCCATATGCAAGGAAAGTCTCAAGCTCCCACGACCTCGCCGGGAAAATATTACTAAATCCACTCCAATGAGCATGGACGTCAATGAAGCCAGGTACGACGAAGCCTCCATCTGCGTTCAGCACGGTGGCGCCATGAGGGATGGCCACGCTGCTCGCTGGGCCGACGTTCTCAATAATGCCACCACGGATCACGAGCGTCGCGTCTCTAACGAAGTCGTATGACAGCGCACCGGAAACCATGGTAAGCGCGGTCGCGTTCGTGATCGCATACACATCTGCATTCTGCGTGTCCGCAGCCCGTGCCCGGGCTTCCGCGTACGCGTCACGAGAAAGACGGGCGATGTCCGTTGGGTAGCTGACCTCTACTTCTTGGACGTCCAGCAGATCTTTGATGCAGTCAATGCCAAAGCGAACACCGTCGGCTTCGATTTCAGACTGGCATTTAGAGAGTCGAGACACTTCCAGTGAATGCAGGTATGGGCCTGTATATACAATTAGCAAGATCAAACCATCTTTGTGACAAGCTACTCGCCAAGGAGCCAGAATAACCTCTTCCCCGATGCATCCCATTGTACATGGTGCCCGCCATCGAGACTGACTCTCGCGATCCCCTTTGTCGCGCTTCCAGGTTTACTCCAGATAGGCTCATTGTCTATATCGTTTTTCCTTACTACGAAAACATTATAAGCGTCTACGAAGGCAATTTTATCTTGCTGGACGGTAGTAGTGACCTCAGCGGCCATAAGACCGTTCGCGATGGTCGTGTGGTTGTAGTCACCGGACGTACTGGGTCCGCCCTCCAGGTCTATCACAAAGGCACGGCCCGATTGATGGACGAGTAGCTTCTTGTTCCCGTCCAAGAACTTCAGTGTCGTGCGGTCTTCACCGGAACTGATTTGCGAACGAAGGTGGCGCACATTTCTGATAGGGACAGATGAACCAGAGCCTGTGAGAGAGTCGGGAAGAGTGATTTCACCGATGTAAAGTCCAGGGTCTGCAGTTGCAACGATGTTACCGGTCAGGTAGTCACCGGCGGCCTTGATGAACGCAATCTGTCTGTTGTTTCCTGTGCAGCTGCAAAGGATTGGGTTAATGTACCGGCCAAGCGGGAGATCAGAGAGCTCGTAAGCGGCGCCTGTCGACAAGTCTGCAAGCTCAAGCGTCGAAAAATTCCTGTCTGACCAGCGTGCGTGGATGATCTGATCACTATTTCCCGGCACGAATGACGGTGAATAGTATGCTTCTTCCGGATGTAGGACAGGCACTTTCTGCGCTGCCTTCGATTTCCAGGACGAAGCCGAGTCGAAGTCCAAGTAATACGAAACGCCTGCACCCTGAAAAGCAACGCGTGCCCCTGCGTCATCCACTGTGAGGTCGACGAACGCATGAAGACGCTGCGTGGGCGCGGTCTCCAGTACCCGCAGGTCGGTACTGGAAGCGCGTGTTTCCGCCAGTCGCTTCTCAACATGCGCTGAGAACGGGATTATGCGCGGCTCGTCAGCAAGAACCTTTTCACCAAGGCCATCAGCCACGAGTGGGATGTGCCAGAGCTTTCCGGCGGCCCATATAACGATTGCATTGTCATTAGGGGTAAAGGAGAAGGATGGGTATGTGCCCATCGGCGCGGATATCACAGAAAGGTCGAAGGTTAGGCCATACCATATGTTGTGTAAGGTCCCAGACTGGAGGTCTCTAAGATTGTATTCATGTCAGAGTAACAAAGGATAGAAGTTCAAGACCGAGCATACTTCAACACAAGAGCTTCCTTGTCCCTCACCCTTCGTACAAACGCAAGCGTTCTCCCATCTCGCGAGAGCTCTGGACGGCTCGCTCCGCCCGGTGACGGAGGAACCAGTATCTTCGTTCTGTTCGTCGTCAAATTGCGCTCAAAGATAGCATATATGCCTGAATGCACATCCTTATCATAGTTGAAACTACCCGCCGAGTCCTCAACATTCTTTGCGAAAATGAGCGCGTCCTCTCCGTGCCAAATGAATTGCTCCGGGCCGACCTGCTGCTCGCCATAGTCCGCCGCGCTCCAGCCAAGAGGTAACTCACGACCTACGACACGTCGACCACTACCAGCCTCAATCTGGGAGTTCTTCGCAGGGAGCGCGTACAACCAACCCTCTCCCGCACCCAGACTCCGCGTGCTTGTATGCCACTTTGTCGCGATGATTTCGGAGCCGTTCGGATGGAATCGCGCATCACTGACCCAGCGGTACGTCTCGTTTGTGACACGCTGGGCTGGAAGACCGTGTCAGATTATGCAAACATTAAAATAGCTTGCAGGCAGACTAACCGTGCAGCCTTCCCTCTCTAAGCAGACGCCTACGCTTCCTCTCGCTTGTTTCCTTAATTCCGTTTGTCAGCATGTCATCCTCAACTTCCCTGACATTTAGAGCGTCCACGAGTTCGCTCGTATTTACGCCGAATTCAGAGGTGTCGTTGTTTGCATGCAAGTGTGGCCTGATGTTCATACTTTCACAGCCTGTCCAATCGGTGACCCAAATGTTCTCCACACCGAGCTCTGCATCTGACCTGAACACCAGCAGTGAACCGTCGGGAGAAAAGCGTGGGTCTGAGTCATGCGGGATGCCCAGCAGGATGGGACGCGCCGCAGTAGAAATAGTTTCGTCCTTAGTACTCTCACTTTTTAAACTGGGACTGGAGGAGTTGGTACTGAGTTGGAGATAAGACGAGGCAGGTAGACAATATAGGTCGCCGAGCATGTCAAACACGATCTCGCCGGACGTAGGGTGAACATCGAGACGCAGCCACGTGCCCTCATCGACATCGTATTCAAGGGTACGCGGGAAGGGGAAATCAGTCGAGATATCCCATGGAGTCGGCGCACGCAGCGGCCAGGTGTCGTCCTTCCACTCGCCTGCAGGGTCCGCGTTTGAAGCAGAGTTTATAGGCCTCTGAACAATGATTATCTTCGAATCTACAGAAGTACCGGCGAACCGCTGAACGAGATCTGGAAGAAGCGCGCTTATTTGAAGTGTTGCACAGATGACAAGTAACGCGCGCCCGAGCTGGCCAAGACGACGTCGGTGCCGGGCGCGTCGCTCATTCGATCGGGATATGTTGGTGCCGTTCGCGACTGACGGTGGCGGGAGCACTGGCATTTTAGCGTCGTCCATAGCGGCGCCGACGCCTGCAACGACGACTAGAATGACGGTAATTCGGGCTCAAGCAGTACGTGGGATTGGATTGCGCGAGCCATCTCTAAACCTACGCGTCAAGCGCTTCGGCAAGCCGTCACGCGCCAAGTTAAACACGTGACAATCAAATGACATGCAAACCACGTTTAACCACCCAAAAGCCGTAAGCTTAGGGTTACCATACTTGTCCTCATGCGTTTGCGGAGTTTGAAACAGCGGTGGCGTGGTGCTAGCAAGTTTTCCACTTCATTCTCCCACGGAACACTTGTGTACATTTATCGTCCGCAACGGTGAGCAGGACAAACACAACTTTCAGTCCTCTGTTGCTGACGGCCTGCTCAGATGCAGATCTTCGTCAAGACCCTCACGGGGAAGACCATCACCCTCGAGGTCGAGTCCTCGGATACGATCGACAATGTTAAGGCCAAAATCCAGGACAAGGAGGGGTGCGTGTGCTGCCATTGTGTGAAGCGGAAGGAGCGATACTGATAGTTGTGTGCGTGCAGTATCCCGCCTGACCAACAGCGTTTGATCTTCGCAGGCAAGCAGCTCGAGGACGGCCGTACCCTTTCCGACTATAACATCCAAAAGGAGTCAACCCTTCATCTTGTCCTCCGGTAAGCAATAGCTGTGGGGTTCTAGTTTCACGACTTTTGGCTCATGTGGCAAACATAGTCTTCGCGGTGGTATCATTGAGCCCTCGTTGAAAGTGCTCGCCTCCAAGTTCAACTGCGACAAGCAGATCTGCCGCAAGTGCTACGCCCGCCTCCCGCCTCGCGCTACCAACTGCCGCAAGAGGGGATGCGGCCACTCGTCGCAGCTCCGCCCGTGCGTTCCCCGATTCACGTTCTTCATACCTGTTTTCTAATTATTACAACTTGTGCATATAGGAAGAAGAAGCTTAAATAGTGGTTGTGCGCCCTCTTCGTTGCATGCGAGTTTTACTGTGCTTTCACATATGCGATGTATCAGCCATCATATGTTGTGCATGAATGTTTCTTCTATTTTGACGCAAATTTGTGGGAAGTTACGTGTGAACCTCAATGATTAATCTATTCAAGCGTGCTTCAAGCTTGCCTTTCACGCTACCTCGCCATTCATGCTCTAAAATGCTGTATCCGACGGCATCGATCCACTGTCCGGGTGCGGCCTTCCACGCCTCGCGCCATCTAAACTCCATCTGCGCACCGACGACGTTTTCTAGCCAGCCGCGCATCTGGATGTTGTCCGCGCCAGTTTCGAAAACAATGCGGTGCATATGCTGGTTGTCGTCTTCGAAGGCGTACACCATGAGCGTGTAAAGCACCTGCGTCGCGAAGCCGCCTCGGAAATAGTCTGGGTGGATGAGGATGCCGATAGAGCAACTATCGTTGGGGCGGTCGATGTTGAACAGTCCGGTCATTCCGATGAACTTGGGCGGGCTGCCTAGATCGCCATCATAGAGTAAGACGTATAAGTCCATAATAGAGTCTTGCTGTGCACGAGACTCGCGACGAGCTCGGACATCGCCCAGAGTGAACAGGGGCGGGAGGCACGGCAAGTAACGTCGTGTCTCAGGATGCGAGCGAAGGCGGGCAACATCGTCATCGTAGATGGGATTTGGTGGGACAAGTTTCAACTGGCCCGAGGGCGACGTGAGTGTAATGTATGCGCTGCATGAGCGTCGCTCGTCGTCGCTCATTTCGGATCGAATCTGAAAGAGATCGATCGGTTGAAAAATAGACTTTTACATCACGTGATTACAAAATTTGGACAATTTACTTGCAGCTTTCTCAGTCTTGGTCTCTGCAAACACTCATGGCACCCTCGTTCGCAAAAAAAAGTGTCCACCGTGGCGCGAAAAGCACCCCACGCGCATTGTCCTCCAGTAAGGCCAACGCCGCTGGCTTCGCCAAGCGCCGCGCCCGCTCTGTCAAGGCTGGCGCGGGTCTCAGCGGCGCAGATGTGTATGACTACATGCCCACCAAGAGCAGGCGTGCAAACGTCGCTCTTGAGCTCGATGAGGACGAATCGCGTGGCGCAGCCTATGGCGATGATGACGATGAAGAGGAGGAAGAGGAGGAAAGCCGGGCGAGGCGTAAGCCAAGGCTGATCGGTGAGGGCGAGCAGGACGAACGAATCGGGAGTGACGATGACGAGGAGATCGACAGCGACGGCGCGTTTGAGGAGAGTGATGAGGAGCGCTTTGCTGAGTTCAGTTTCAAGAAGAAGGTACGCGTATTGCATATATTTACTTGTATATTTACTTTGGGCTAATTTATGCTTAGGTCTCTGCTAAGTCGAAGAAGGCTGCACTTAAAGCAAGAAATAAGAATGTTCGATTTGCGGAGGTTGATCTAGATGAGGACGATGATGCGGCGAGAGGCGGCGAGGATTCTGCTGTTTCCCTCCGAACCTCTGAAGACGACAAGGACGAAGAGGAAGAGGAAGAGGAAGAAGAGGAAGGCGACGATGACGAGTTCCTTGACGTGCTGGACGTGTTGGATGGAAAAGGCGTTCCAGATCTAGGAGAAGAAGATCATCCCATGTCAGATGCGACCGAATCTTCTATGAGGGCGGCGCCACGGACCCCGTCAAAGCCAGGAGAGACAGAAATGGAGGAAGAGGCGGAAGGAGAAGAGGAAGAGGCTGAGGAGGACGAAGAAGAAGAGGAGGATTTACACGAGGATGAAGATGAAGACGCTGCCATCTCCGGCTCCGATGAAGATGAAGCTGACCCGTCCGCGCTCGAGACTCTCGGCAGCTTCGTCTCCGGTCTCGAGACAGGCTCGAAGCGCAAGGCTACCGATGAGGGCGAGGAGGGAGATAGGGCGCTCACGGACACTACACAGGTCAAGAAGAAGAAAAGGCTGCTGAAGGACCGCACGGAGAGCGGGATTGAAAGCGAGTTTGGTGCTCGTACATCTGGTACAGTCATTATCTTTTCTCGCTTTACTGTATCTCCATTGTTAAGTCTATCTTTTTCACTGCAGGGGCTCTGAAGCTTAGCCTCGATGATCTCCTTACACCATTAACTTCGCGACCTGGGAAACTCTCCACGCTCAAGAAGTCCATGAAGCCGCTTGCGGACTCGTCGAACCCGAAGAATCAGCCCTTAGCAGCTCCGCTCCCGACGCGTACACAGGAGAAGCTTGATCGCGAGGCGGCATATGAGCAGACGAAGCAAGAGGTGGACAAGTGGTCTGAAACGATGAAGCGGATCCGCGAAGCCGAACATTTGAGCTTCCCTCTGCAAGCACCGAAGGCGACCAAAGTTTCAAATTTCGAATTGACTTCAAAATTCAAGGCTAGTCCTCTAACACTCGTATTGACAACACGAGTCTAAATTTGAACATTTCTATCATAACAGCCCACGACAGAGCTCGAAAGCTCGATTGATCGATTGCTGAAATCCGCGAAACTGCGTGAAGAGGACATAAACAAAACGGAGGACCTGCTCATGAAAGACCTCTCCGTTGAAGAAGTCACTGCGCGCCGCACGGAGTTGCGGCAAATGCGAGAACTCGCATTTCGCGCAGACGCGAAGGCGAAACGTGTCGCAAAAATTAAAAGCAAGGCGTTCCGCCGCATACGGAAGAAGGAACACGCGAAAGTTCTAGCGAAGCTCGATGGTGGTGAAGCAGGGAATGGAGGGGATCCAGAGGAGGAGCGGTTGAAGGCAGAGGTGGATAGGGCGAAGGAGCGCGCGACACTGAAGCACAAGAATACGGGCAAGTGGGCACGGAGCATGCAGGCCCGCGGAGAGCTGGATACTGACCAGCGGCGCGACATTAATGAGATGTTGGAGCGTGGAGAGCGCCTGAGACGGCGGATCCAGGGAGCTGGGAGTGGGAGTGAAGACGAGGATGGGGAAGACAGCTCGGACGACGACCCAGACGGCGAGGATGGGGTGATGCGTATCAAAGCGAACGCTTTTAACGAGCTCGATAAGCTGCGTACGGACCAGGACATGAACGCCGATGGTGATGACGGTGATGACGCTAAGATAAATGCGAAGGGCGTATTTCAGATGAAGTTTATGAAGGACGCCGCGGCGCGCAAGAACCAGGATGTCAATCAGACTATCGACGACTTCCGAAAGGAAATAGGCGAGATGCCTGCAGGAAGTGAAGACGAGGCGGACAAGGACGATAGCGGGTTAGTAACGCCCGTCCAGCGGGTCAATGGCCGTATGATCTTTCGGCCTGGTCCTCAAGTATGTATTTTTATTTCATTTTACCTAACGTCACCAAATGCTCACAATTATATAAATTAAGGTGCAAACAATCGAGAAAATGCTCCCCCCTCCTCCTCCCTCCGCCATCTCCGAGACCTCTACTTTACGCTCGCACGACTCCCATGTTCAATCCCCCGTTCTTGGAATCCAAGACGCTCCTGCTTTCTCTCCTCTCTCCATATCATCAGCAGCGACAGGAGAAGTCAACCCGTGGCTCTCACTTCCTGAATCAGCTGACTCTGTCTCCAAGCCCTCACGGCGCAAGAATGAGCTACTTGTCGGACGGGACGTCGCTCGAGTACAGAAGTCAGAAGTTGCGCTACAGAAACAGCTGAAGAAGTCCACCGATGAACGAGAAAAGGAAAAGGACGACGCAGTTGTGGAGATCGCCGCCGACGATGTCCTGGTTCTTGGTCCCGTTGCTGACAAGCCGCAAGGTAGGGATGCACCTGGTGCTGCGTCTAGCACTGTTGTAAATGGGAAGAAAAAGAAGAAAGAGAAAAAGAAGGCGAAAGGTGACACCAAAGGCAAGGGAAAGAATGAAATGCAAGCGGACGAGGATGACTCAGATGCAAATAGCGAAGTTGAGGAACAAGAGGCGGCATTGACGAAGGGGAAGAAAGTGAAAGCTTTCGAGCAACGAGAGCTTGTAGCAAGAGCGTTTGCGGGGGACAATGTGGTGCGGGTATGTGCCCTTTATCATATTCTGTATGCTTTCTATTTTTCTTGACATTAAAATCTGTTTCTAGCAATTTGAGGAAGCCAAGCGAAAAGAAATTGAGTCTGATGCGCCAAAAGAGGTGGACACTACCTTACCAGGCTGGGTTAGTGATTTATCCATATTTATTTCTTCATATCCGTCTAACCTTTTTCATTTGCAGGGCTCTTGGGGCGGCTCGGGCACAAAAAACACTGCGCCCAAGGCACACCTCATTAAGAAAGTCGCGGGTATCGACCCGAGAGCGCGTGCGGACTACGGCAAGGCGCACGTCATCATCTCAGAGAGGCGGGACAAGAAGGCGACGAAGTACGCGGTGAAGGATCTACCGTATCCGTACACAAGCAAGGCTCAATTTGAGGCGAGCATGAGCGTCCCGCTAGGCGTGGAGTGGAACACACGCCTCGGGTTCCAGCGTGGAACCCTACCTCGGGTGGTCAAGAAGGCGAGTAACATATTTTGGTTTTGTGTTCGTGCGATGTTTACTGAATCGATTCATGTGTGTTTCTTATTTTTCTCCTCACGCAGATGGGCACTGTTATCGATCCTTTGGAAAAGCTTTGACAGCATACAAAGTGTTGGCAACCCGTCTTAGCTTGGCTAGGCTAGCATTTGCGATCGTCGGACGTTTCTTGCATATTCTTCAGTCTGTTTTTCTTTTCGACGAGTGGATCCTCCTTAAAATCTTTTGCATTTAGTAGTTGTGTTTGCAAACGGCATTGTCTTTCTCGCGCATTTCTAGTCGTTGTTGGTATTCTCGCATAACTTTACCACTAGCACTGTAACTTATAGTAAAGCATACTGTATTCATTTGTCTTCTTTCACAGCTTCAACGCGGTCGAGTCAGAAATTGTACCGGACCCGAATTGATGTCTTCTCAGCAACCCAGAGAATCGTCTCGGGCTCTGCAGTAATTACAACTAAAGTAAAACACATCTCGCACTAGAACATTTGAAATACCTGCTGCAGTGGCCAGCGAGCTCCGTCGAAGTAATTCGGTATTTTCTCCTTCCAAGCCTGGACATGAAATGTGGCCTCATCTTCCCCTCACCGCGGACCAAGCGCGATCGTCCCTGGTAAGTTCGCGATATGGCCAGTCGTACTAATAGCGAACGTCTACACGACAATGGTCAATGTCCTCGAGTATGGGACAAGGCGAGCTGCATTCAGATATCTCAGGCTTGCAGTTTCCACTAGCTTGTGGTTCCGAACAGATCGAATGATTCGTAACAATAGAATATGCATGGATAATCTCAAGTGCCTCCATAGATCAGTAGACGTCGCGCGCCAAAAATTGGTTTTGTGGATGTATGAAAGATTTGATTAGACTTCAAACAATCCTCATAGGTGAGAGAAAATGAAGCGCTGCACGCCATAGATTGACCGGTTTATAATCTGCAGTTCAAATGTAACCCGGTGAGTTTTATTGAAGTGCGTTGATTTTAAGAGTGCCGCACCTAAGTGAACTACTAGCCATTCTATGCTGACGGATAAAGTTCCTCCTTCGTGTTGACACCTAATCACAAACATGAGCTAAATCAACACATATATAGAAGAAACCTACCCAGCTCCTCGCGCACACCATTAAGTTCCTCAAGGTAAGCTTCATACTGTTTTTTGCTCTCGACCTTCTCCTTGATGCCTTCGAATATGCGGACGGCCGTCGAATAATCATCGACGCGGCGGGCCGCGTGCAGAGCGGCCTCGATGACAGCGGGCGCGGGGACGAGATCGTGGGCAAAGCAATTATTGAGCCCGCGCTGGAGCTCAAAGAGATCCTCCACAGATTGAAAAAAGGAAACATAACGCGCGGTGAAGCTTTCGAAGGTCTCCTGGTGGTGCGCACTGCTCATGGCACGGCGCTGGGCCGCGAACGCGAGCAAGGAGGGTGCAGAGCGGAGAGACACCGGAGCCGGAGCGGCACGCGAGGCACGAAGTGCGTTGGCGACGAGGCGGAAGTTCATCTTATCGTCGTCGGCGTCGGCGTCGGCGTCGTCGGGCGCGTGCAAGCGTGTTCGTAAACGAGGGAGGAGTTTAGAGCTGCTGTCCGCAACGGCGAAGAAACAATTTGCGAATATTTGGCACACCGGGACGGACCGTGGGAGACATGGCGACGTTCGCGGTCTCGAAGTTACCGTGAATTGAAAACTGTATATATATTCGGTAAGCGGGAGTTCTGTATTGATAACCGGCAAATGTGATCTAAAGCTAGGCTTTTACTGTCTAAAACGCGGCAGCCGTGCGGCTCCGCTTGGCGCAAATCCCTTTCTTTGATTTGCACTCACGTCCTGGGCTTTACGCAGCGCGCAGTCAGCGTCGGGGGCCGTTTTTCGATTAATAGCATGTCTAGTAAAGTCCTGCAATTTTTGCTCTGTAGGAGGCTTGTTCTGTTTGCCACTGCTAATTCTGCTAATTTTACGCACTGTCTAGATCTAGTGCACGCGACCGTGGCTGCTTGTTTTCATCTGTGATCCCTGCTTAGTCCATGGCAATGCAGCTAATGCGCCGGCGGCTGATAGCGCTCATAGGCCGATGAGACAATTTGCCCAAGCTGCTGCAAGCAGGCCATGCCTTACCGCAGCAAGCCTAGATTCCGGAGGTCCCGGATGCAGACATAGACACGTTTTTCCATATATACCGCCTTCCTACCCCCCTCTTGTTCCCTCTGACGACACTGGTCTATGCGCACAATGAGGCTCCCGCGCTTTCTTATAACAAGACCAGATGGTACTCAAGGCGAATATGAGCTTCTCCCTACCCGCGCTACTTTCGTCCGCCACATTACTCACCCATACACCGCTCGCAGACGCGCCCTTCTCTACTGTGTTATAGCTTTCATAGTCGGCGCCGCTGTGTACATACGTTTCTATGGTGTAAAGTTTTACCGGACGAATGTCCAATACAATACGGACAACATCCCTCCGACTTTTGACCGCTTTTATCAGCTCGAGCGCGATTACCCTCAGCACGATGTCACACTGCCATTTCCTGAGGGAGAGAACGGTCGCTTCATCTGGATATCGAACCAGCACTTTGGTCTTGGATGGAATAATGTCTTCCAAGCTTTGTTAGTCGCACATTCCACATTTTAAAAGTGAAATGACCTTGACAAGCATTCTTGCAGGTATATGAATTCTCATATGGCTTATCTTTCGAACAGAGCGTTCGTCTATGAGTTTCTCGCTCACTCAACATGACCTGACATGTATTTTTATTTTTAGATACGTCTTCGAACCGTACACATGGCACAAAGGACCAGAACCCTTCATCGATTACAACGGACATCTCATTCCTTCCCGCATCCCACTCGCAGCACTGGTCCAAGGTCACTATAATTACTGATTGTTCAATTGACTCAAGTACGAATTCTCTCCAGGTCCCATTGCTGGTGGGCCTTTCCCAGCCGAGCATCCTGCACCTCGCTCCGTAAGCGTGGAGTGGTTTCGAAAAGTATGTCCGGAAAATAAGAGAACAAGAATCAGTATTAAGGAGATGAACGAAGGCCTTGAGAATGCTACCGTCCTTGAAGTCATGGAGAAGTATGTGCAGAAACTTGCAAGCATGACTGAAGGTTGTTTGGAATTGTATGGTGGCATGGATCACCCGTTCGACTATTAGTACGTAATCTTTTGACCGTATTTTGTTTTACTCGTGTTGATGATCAGTTAGTCACTTCGGAGACTCGTCGATGGAGACTATGTGGGCAACGCTTTCCACATCACCTATATTAAGAGACATGGAATGGGCGCCCCTTGTGCTCGCCGCGCTTCGCACGAACGCCGCCGACATTGCGTCCTCCCTCTCTCAAGACCCACCCCCGGACCTCGTGCCAGACCTTATGGCGGTGCACATTCGACGGGGCGACTACGAGGCGCACTGCAGCAACCTCGCGAACTGGTCCTCGTCATACATGGGCTGGAACCAGGTCACAGGACTTGCTGACCGCTTCGTCGTTCCGCCAGGAGGCAGCTCGGGAAAGAATACACCAGAGAATATCGCGGAGTATATGCGTCATTGCTGGCCGACAATCTCCCAGATAGCGAATCGCGTACAGGCGGTGCGTCACGCGTGGGAGGTGCAGGGCGCGAACAGACAACCGATCAGGCGTTTGTATATCTTGACGAACGGTGACCGTGGTTGGGTTGCGGCGCTCAAGCATCAGATCTTGGAAGACGGGGACTGGGACCTGGTATATTCCAGCCGGGACATGCTCTTGAGCTTCGAGCAGAAGTATATAGCTCAATCAATCGACATGGCTATTGCACAGCGAGCGGCAGTCTTTATCGGCAATGGCGTACGTTTATCTTCTTTCATTCATCCTTATCTCAACGGTCTGACTTTCGTGCAGTTCTCCAGCCTAACAGCGAATGTTGTTCTCATGCGCAGGATACGCGGTCTACCGCTGCTCAGCAACCACTTCTGGTAATAACGCTGATTGTGGGCGCATCTAGCGCCCATTCTATTTCATCCTGCCTAGTTTCTCGCGGGCGGGCTTCTTTACAGATCAGTGTCGCATTGCGATCAAGCGGTATTATTATGATACACACGGTGCGGCGGTGCATTTATCACATTCGACCATTTCCTCCGCCGACTCCGCCTCAGAACGACGCTGTCCTCGCTGCGTTCTGACCTTACGAAACTTTAATTCATACTATCAGACTTACCCTCACTATTGTTTACCTTGTTTCTGCTTTTTGTACACTCCGTGTATGCCGGCCGTTGGCCGGCTGATGTTACGACAGATGCTACTACCGTCCCGCTCCCTATTCTATAGTACGTACTGTAGTTGTATGCATGACCATGTAAAATAGGTCTACGACCCGTGAGATTTGTAACACCAGGCTGATGTGACCAAAATGTGTTGACGCATATTACCGGTTCGGTTCGAGTCCGCCTCTGCAGACTGCCCTTGCCCCTTCATTCTTGCCATTTTCTCCATTGATCATTATCTATGTACTTGCTCTTACAGCCCTGAGATTCATTCAATTCGAATCATTTTAATCAAGTAAGACTATTCAGGAGAATATTTTAACGTTCACTTAGAATATGGGAACTTTTAGTTCTCATGGTTGCACAACATTGTAATGCGGGGTTGCCCTTTCTTGAAGGAGAATCTAATTACTTCTACACTGCATATCGTGGCTCATCACGTAGAGTTGAGAAAAGATCTGGGTGTATCCAAAGAAGCTCTATCAATTATAGCCGTGCAATACAATTTAGCCCTTGTCTGACGTCTGCACAGCTTCAAGTTGAAATATATGTGATTATATGAAGGCTCTACCACATCAATACCCCGTAGAGCTCTCCTTTCTTTAATAAGATTCTTACAATATTTCGGAAGCTGTGGGAAATGAATTCACCAGACGTTCGCCAGTGGACGGCAGAGCAAATATGCAATATATTGGTATGTCTCTCAATTGTGGCTGGTGGCGGTAAAAGAAGGATCGTCGTCCAAAAGGAGTAGCGCATGATGCATGAGGCGGCCAATTCCCACGACAGTGCGCCAACCCATTGAGCCCATCCAACACCGCCCTTCTTTTCGACCACAACGATCTCCACAGCGACTTCGACACTCGACATGGATGACGGTACGTTTTCTCCAACATCAAGCCTCCGCCGCCGACATGTACATCGACGAGTAGCCCTCCAAATTTTCTTCGCCGTTCTTCTGTACTTGACGACATGAAAAAAGTCCAACGTATACGTCACACCGTTGTAGTTCTCCGTCTCCTCTCGACTCGTGGCAGCGGTCGGCTGACGGCCGGCGACGGCTGCTCGAGGAAGTTTTTGTCGACATCACGAATGCGCCCACATTGTAACTTGGCAGTGGAGAAGTCCGACGGTTGGCGTTTTTCAGCACGGCCATAGGCACGCTCGACTTCTAGTCCGTACTGCACCGCCTTTTCGCCTTCAGCATTTTTTCCCGCCTGTCTCCTTTTTCTCGGCATATATTCAACCCGACTGCACATACTCCCTACTCCTATGTTCGGCATTTCCGCTCGTTGCTGTCGACCGTCGTGCTGCCTTCGTAACCTCCTCACCCATTCTGACTGCCTGTCCCCATCATTCACCCAGCCTGGCAATCGCAAGATATGGCACCCTCGAATGCGGGCGGTGCCATTAGCATTCCCACTGCGGAAGTTAATATGAGCAACGGCAACGGGCTGCCCGTTACTGGTGATGACCAGAGCTGGGCTCCAGGAAGCGCACTCTCGCCCAGGCCTGGCGCCGATGGCCCGCCGCGTCGCTCTCGGAGCAGAAGCCCTGTAGCTAGAGAAGGGGGTGATAGAGGAGGGTGTGTATTTATTTTCTCCCCGCCCTATTTTATTTAATAATTTCGTTTTAGGAGAGAACCTGGCTCGACCAACCCGGGCAATAACTTGCATGTGTCTGGACTTTCCACTAAGGTTGACAGTCGCGAGCTTGAAGCAGCTTTTGCCAAGGTTGGACGTGTAAGTGTATATTTGATTATAACCTGTGAAGAGCGGTGTTTTCTTATACGCACTATCCGCAGGTCCAAAAAGCGTCTGTCATGTACGACCCGCACAGCAGGGAGTCTCGCGGCTTCGGCTTTGTGACAATGGAGACTCCTGAAGAAGCAGATGCAGCCATCACAGCTCTGAATTCTACCGAGCTTTTTGGGAATGGAAAGGCCATCAACGTTGAAAGGGTCTGTCGTTTGGTCTATTAGATTATCGACATGAGTTTCTGACAATAATCGTAGGCGAGGCGCGCCCGTGCCAGGACGCCGACGCCGGGAAGATATTACGGACCGCCTAAGCGGGGCGACCGTGAGTGTTTTGTTCTTATCAGAAAAAATAAGAAAAAACATTTAATAACTTGCTTCCCCCCTCCTTAGACGAACGCCCCTACGACCCGCGTCCGTACGACGACCGCTACTCGCGTAATAGCTTCCATGATGACCGTGACCGTGACCGGCGTGGTGGTGGACGCTATGATGACCGTGGCGACCGCGGTGATCGTGGTGGACGTCGCGACGACCGCGACCGTGACCGGTTCTACGACCGAAGATACGATGACAGGCGCTATGATGACAAGAGGTAGTGATGAGATTGACCTTTTCTTTTAAGTGCCCGCGGATGGCTGAAGCGACACTTTGGGAGCAACAGGGACTATGATCGGTATGACCGATACAGAGATTATGACAGGGGCTACGATCGCAGATACGACGACAGGAGGTATTGATTTCGAGGACGCCTTTTTTGTCACGTCTGTGGTCGGCTTCTTCTTTTCTTGAAAAAAAAAAGGCGAAAAAAATGAAAATTCTTGGGGTGGCGCGTCCCGCGCTGTCTCGTTCCTGGCGTTTTTCGAAATTTGTTTTTCCTTTCCTTTCCGTATTGTCCGAAATGTTCAAACCTGTTCTGTATGCGTACTGTCTATCGAACGGACTCTTATTTGATTGCTGCCATAAATATTCATACACGCTACGCTGATACACTATTGGATATGCTACAAAATGGGATTCTCATCGTCAACTTAACGAAACTTTCGACGGAACCTTGAACACGGGTATTTCTAGTTAGTCTTTCTTCGGGGGATCCTTGCTGACGAGCTTGTCGACCAGAGCTGCTGTGGTCTTCTTACGTTGCTCGTTGAGCGTGCCAAAGAAGCCATCCTCTTTGACGGAGTCCCGCTGGTGGTCCCACTCCTCTACGTGACGGGTAATTTTGTAGTCCGCATCGGTATGTATAGTGAGGAGAGAGTTCAGAGTCTGGAGAAGCAAATGTTAGTAAAGCTCACGGTCAGCAACGCGTCATATTTGGAGGTCTCCGCAATGACGCTCACCTTCGTAGGAGATCCGGAGGAGGGGTCGCGGTAGTACGCGACGTCCTGGTCGATGAGGATGGTGTGCGGCGGCAGGCCGCCCGGGTTCTCCAGAACGCGGAACTTTGGGAAGTCAGCGCGCGGAAACATCTGTTTGGGTGCGCGAGGTAAGTATGTTAGTGTCCGGGTGAAACGTAAGGAGTGAGGCTTTTATGATGGCACCTTTGCTAGGGCGTTGAACTGGGCTGCGATGGAGTCGACGCCCTCGGCGATGCCGACGGGGTCTTGGAATACGGCGTCTTTGGCGTAGACTTCGTACGTGGACTGTGGTACTGCCGATCAGCAAGGTCGGTGACGAAAATATTAGCGAAACCGGCCAACCTCTTGTGGTTTGCAGGAGTACAGCTACGGCGTTCTTTGTTCAATATTTTACTTTTAGGCAGTGAAATATGTGAATACTGACCTCTTTGATCGCAGCGATGATCTTCTCCTCGGACTGGCTGGCCTGGCGCTCGCTGAGGGCTTTGGAGCGCTGGGGCGTGAGGCCGGAGGCGTTGGGGTGACTAGAGGAGGACATGGCGCGGCGGAGCGTGGAGGAGGCGGGGACCCGGATGCGAGTCGCGACGGAGCGGGGCGGCAGGAATGCTACAGTGAGCATCAACAACGAAGAGGGAGGAAGAGAGTAAGGAGGGCGAAAAGAGGGCGGGGCAGTCTTTTATATGTTTTCGCGATAAAAGCAAATACGACGATGACGACCTCCGATGAGCGCAGGGATGACCTCAATCCCGCGTCCACAGGCGGGTAAGGCACAGACGCTGTCGATCGGGGACGCGTCGCGGAGCTCGAAATAGACTGCGTGCACGTCATCAGGGGATCACCGCCGCGCCCTCCGTCATCACCATGTCACTAACCCGCCAACTCGAAGAAATTCAGCTGCTCACGTGCTCGCTCCTGCCCAGTGAGGCCTTCGCGCTCGCGCTGCCCCCCGACGACCGGGACGAGTGGCAGGCGCTGCTACGCGACTACGCCGAGCTCCTCGAGCCGGCGCAGGGGCGCGACGCAGGTTGGTGGCCCGCCGCGGCGTGTCGCTTTGAGGTCCGTATCAGGGATGTGCCGCTCTGGTTTGAGGTCGAGCTGCCTAGAGACTATCCTGAACATGAGGCGCCGGCGGTTTATGTGAGAGGCGACGCTATAGACAGAGCGGAGCAGGAGAGGTGGCAGACGATCGTCAGAGATAAAATGGCCGAGTTGAAGGCGGAAGAGACTGAGTGTGTTACGTATGTTCACTTTCAAACGGAGTTCCTAATTATCATTCAGATATCTAGTCCAAAACCTCTTCTCATTAATTCTTCTCCCTCTCCTCCACCAAGACGCCTCAAAGCTAAAATTCCACCAAGCCCCCGATCCCAGTCCAGAATTCATTCAACCTCATGCAGAAGAGCCTACATACCACGCGCTCCTCACCTCGCACCACCTCCTCGCGCCCTCCAAGCGGCGCAGCCTCCAAAAATGGTCCGCAGAGCTATCCCTCGTGGGCTTCGCGAAGCTCGGCCACCCGGGCTGCATCTACGCCGAGGGCGGGCGTGCGGACGTCGCCGCCTTCGTCGCGCGCGTGAAGGCGCTCCAGTGGCTCGCCCTGCGCGTGCGCTTCGTCGAGCCGCTCGCGCCGGGCGGCTTCGGGCGCCTCGCGGACGCCCCGCCCGGGGGCGCGCGCTGGACGGAGCTCGAGAAGGTCGGCGAGGTGGTCGAGTATATGCGTGCTGTCGGTCGCGGGGAGTTTGTCACGGAGATGGGCCTCGGAAGTGCCGGCTCCGCCCCGACGACTTGAGATACAGATTGATTTTTATTAATTTTGCTACAGTCAGATAATTGATACAACAAAGATCGCGGCAGTATCATTGCAACTCAAAATCCGAACCACCGCTTGCCCGACTGTCCCGCGGCGAGCTTCTTGGCCTAATAAACGAATGAATCAGTATATACACTATTTTGTCTTGCGTGCCGACAGCTTACCTCAAACAGCATATTCCTCCCGCCCTCTTCCAAATTTCGGAACGACTCGTCAAGACCAGAAAGCACCTCCCTGCATGCAGGCAAAGAAAGCGTTACTACCCACGCAACAAAGGGCAAAAAAAAGACTTGCGCACCCTCTCTCAGACACTGCAGCCGAAAGGTTTGAGTAGAGGTCCGAGCCGGTGCGCGATGCCTGAGCCGCAAGCGCCTGCGCATGGCTTTGGATCTGGTTCTGCCACTCTCTGTTCACGACAACCGACGTCGGCGCGTCCTGCGGTATGGGCCGGTTCGGACCGGCGACTTCATCAACGAATAGGCTCAGTAAAGCAGAAACAAAGCAAATACAAAAGGAAGAAGAATTCACGCAGCGCGTCCATTGCGTCCCCGCTGGCGCCCTTCCGGAAGTTGAACCACGCGCCCACGTAGCTGATCGGCGAGAGCGGTACGCGCGGCGCGAGGCCCGGCGCCGCGCGCCGCCCCGCCGTGTAGTCCACGGCGGGCTCGTCGTACACGCGCCGGATCGCGAAGAGCGTGCCCAGCAGCGCGCCGCTCACTGTCTCGGACTCCGCGTCGAACGTCCAGTCGACGAAGTCGCCCGTGTCGTCGAGGCAAAACGCGCTGTCCGCACCGCGGTGAGAAAGGGAGGTGCAGAGATGGATGAAGGGACGTACGAGTTCGGTTGCTTAATCAGCTGGAACGTCTGTATGAGTTCAAGGGCGGGTAAGGAGTATACGAGGGCTTCGCGGGTATCCATTATTGCGACCAGCCCCTGCGCGCCTGAGAATATCGAACATCAGCTCTAACCCTAGACGAAGGCGGAAATACGCTGCCAACCATTTCGGGTGACGACCTCCACGCACTCGACCTTCCTCCCCTTCCCCCACTCCGCCTTCCCGGCCCTTCCACCCCCAAAGTTCGCCTGGCACCTCGCGCCCTTCTCACCCGCGGAGACCCAAAAGCAGTGTGGGCCCTCATCCTTGTCCTTCCCCTCCTTGGCGAGGACCGGGTCTTCGTGTCCCTGGAGCGCCTCCTTGAACGTCGCGCGTGACGCGGTGCGGCTCGTCCCGTTCTTTGCATTGATGACAAACGAGCCGCGCGGGAGGGGGTGCTCCGCGCCGTCGAGCCTCTGCACGTCCGCATCGGCTTCCCAGATCCGGGACGCTGACTGGGTAAGCGTGAACAGGCGCGATGCGCCGGAGCGGCGGGATACTAAAAGGCGCACTCGTGGAGTAGGATCTATAATAATATGAGCACCGAGAACACATGCCGAATTGCTCGCTGACCTTCGTCGAACCCGCAAATAAACCATCTTAACGCCACTATCCGTTTCTCATCCTCAGCATTATGGAGATGGAGGGATACCGATATGCGCTTCTGAGCTTTGGCGTCTCCCTCGTCCTGGAGTATGATTTTTGGATGCCGCATGTCTACGATTATCAGCGCGCCGCTGCTGTATGCTACAGCGAGGAAACCTATAAGTCGCGTGAGTTCGCCGCATGTAGTTGGAATAAACGCCATGTATACCTATATTGGACAGTTCACAAGCCGATACAGCACCCCATCTGTTCTCCACCATCAGCATAGGCTGGAACGTGCCTGCCTCCGCAGGTATATGCGCCAGCCGGACGATGCCGTCTTTCTCATCCGTAATATCCGATACGTTCCTCTGGCGTTCGTCGTACCTGTACACGAACACATGCCCGCTCCGCATTGCGATCGCGCACTCTCCCGACTCGGACGTCAGCTGGGCTGCCTGTATTTCGGCCTGCGCGAGGGGTAGCGGGTGGCTAGCCTCCGCTATGCAGGACTCCGAGAGCAGCAGCGGGAGCGCGATTGTCAGATGAGGCAAGGGAGCGGGGTAGGCGGTAGTGAGGGGTGACGCGGCAGACCCGATGAGGAGCTGGGCGGTGATGTCCTGGAAGTTGACGGTTAGATTTCGATGATGAGTGACGAGGAGGCGATTGGGCTGGCGTTTCGTAGACAGGAGGTCCTGCGCCTGGTCATAATCACCATAGTCTACCCATGCAATCCCGCCTCTGCCTACTTTCGAAGGTGGGGGAGTCGCCGGGACCTGCGGGCTGCACTGCAGTCGGTCGTATTCTTCTTTCTCGAGCCGCACAATGTCGCCGTCGCAGACGGCTGTCATACCTGTCCACAATGCGGACGGAAGCGATTGCGTGTAGTCTTTCGGATCGCTGCTGAGCTTGAGGGACTGGAGAGTAGTCGAAAGCTCGGCGTCCAACGGATTTTCTAGCTCTTTGTCTGACGACGAAGGTATTGGTGTTGACGAGCTTTGTACGAGTCCGAAAGGGGGCGGTGGAAATTCCTTCGCGTAGATACTACGCTGCCCTGCTGGCCATTCATAGACGACCAGAATTGCCACCGCGTCGAAACAGCCTCCGAAATGAGGGCTTTCTTTTGGAATGTAAAGATAATCTGTCGCAGCGCCGACGGTGGGATAGACATATATGTTTGTCGAAGAAAGTGGCTTGACGAGTGCCTTCCGTATTTCAGGATGGAGTCCGCCCCGAACTGAAGGCGTCGAGGGCGATGGAAGGATAAGCGGAGGTAGGCGAAGCGTCGTCACGCCAGTTTCTTTCGCCTGCGGGTCGAAGCCTCCAAGGATAGTCAATACAGTAGCACCGCTGTACGGGTCGCTAGCAGTTTGCGACCCGAACGAGCACCAGCTCAGTTTGAAGATCGGCTCGATTTGCAGTCCCATCAGCGTCTCCGGAGAAGGGCGGTGCGGGTCCGAAAGCGCCTTATCCAGCTCTACACCCTCGGGAAAGTTGATGTCGAGCTTACCAATCGTACGAACCATGAGAGGCCGGTCCTCGTCGTCAACGGCCCAGAAGGCCACGGTTCCGTCGAGATGCCCCGTAACGAAAAGTTGGCCGGAAGCGTGGACTGCGATCGCTGTCAGCGGGGGTCGACGCGCCTTCAAAATATCCTGTGAAATGTCAAGATAGGTCCAGGCGGCTAAGAAGGTACATATCACTTACAGGGTCGTAGTAGCCGAGTGCTCCAGGAGCACCAGGTGGTATAACAAGCTCATAATGGCCAGTCGCTCGACGCTCGGTCTGACCCGAACGCATCCGTTAGAACTTATTGGAATATATAGATTGAAGTCACACATACCAAATCATATAAGGCCACACCACCTGCATAATGGTGATAAGCGATGAACAAGCGTGCGCAACCAAAATACGGAATACACGCCTGCGTAAGCAAGAAAAATAATATTCAGGTCTCTAGGATGAACGACGATGTCCATCAAGTCCGTACTTCCAACGGCCCTTTATTAGATTTCAACCACGATAAGACTTTGCCCATTACTCACGAATTAGGAACCGAGGATAGCGGGATACCGCTATGAAGAGCAACCTGTTCATGTTTTGTCCATACGTCTGGAATGATATACGGCGAGCGATGTAAGCACAAAGTGTCGTATGTCAATATAACTCGGCGGCGCTCCAAGCCGATAAATGCCTTGTAATCGTAGGAATTATCGACAGTATAATTTGCCAAAGCGGAACATCATACGTACATGACTGTGACAAGGCGAGACAGTCAAGGAACTTCAAGGATTACTTCAGCCTAATGAGAAAGCAAACGCAAAGGGTTATGTGTGCTTACCAGATGGGCTCCCTGTATGCTTCGGATGCGACGAGCTTCGGGTGCCCAAGCTGGCTTAGATCCCAAACATGCAACGTTCCCTTGTCATCTTCATGTACTTCGTTTGTGCGAAGCAGTTGTTTATTAAAATTGTGATTGCGTACCGACGCAGATGAGCTTGAATACGAGCGCAGCGAATTGCAGGAATTTGACCGACGTAGCCCTGGGGACTCTCAGGACGTTGCTAGCTTGAGGCGCGCCAAATAAGAGAATCTTCCCGGTCTTGGTACCTGTGCAATAAATCGGACCTGAAGTGCTGTCCCATGGCGCGTCTCAACACTCACCGATTGCTACGAGGCCATTGGTAGCTTCCACGGCGATCGCGCTAATGTCTGCGAGGTACTCCACCTCTCTTATCGTCGCAATCTTCCAGTCTCTCCTATCACGCAGATCATATGAGAAATCGAAATATGCGGCCTTCAGTCCGCTGAAAATCGCGTCCATGACTGTGGTTGGTGATCCTGTATAGAGAAGTCGAAAGCTTACCCCGTGTAGAGTCTCGGAGACTTAACGAAACAGGCTCGAAGTGAATGGCAGAAAGATATGACTCATGGGTGTCTGGGGCCTTGCCGGGTGAAACTACTTAATGGGAAAATCGGGCATAAATTAGATGCAGCTAGAGATACATGGCGCAACTATGATAGAGTCTACAAAATGCAATCAAAGCCCAACATTATAAACAAAGGTCATAGGCCCCTTATGATGCATCATCCGCTCTCGGCTGCTGGCGGGTCCTCAGAAGCGGATTGTTTCCGCCACCGCGAATCTTCCCTAACCAGCCCTTCCCGGCCGGCTTCTGCGCGCGAGGCGCAGCGGACCCAGTCGAGTCCTGCATACCGAAGACATGCTTTGCCTTCGGTGGGCTGTTTGTCACGTCTGTGATCGCAGAAGGGTGTTCCAGGGCACGCGAGGCAGCGGATTTGCGAATGGGAGAGGGTTGGCTGAGAGTCGGGCGGAGCGTTCCGTTCTGTCCGCGAACGGGAGTGAAACCAGTACGAGGTGCCTGTCTCCGAGCTCGGGGTGTTGTAGTCATCTCAAACATAGATGGCATAGAAGGCATAGTTGTCATAGAAGAGGAAGAGGGCATAGGGGGTGTCGACGACATAGGTACATGGGACTCTGCAAATCGAGCTTCCACAGGAGCACATACTGCATCAGCATCATCAGGCAGACGTCGCTTTTTACCGATTGTTACTGCAGGCATTTCTGACTGGTCGTCCGACGGCGTATCTGCCGCTGTATCTCGAGGTCTCTTGTTCGAAGAGATAGCTGAACTTCTTCTTGATGGCTCAGGAGTCTTTGCACGAGACGGGGTAGGCCGAGAGGAAAATACTGCCCTAGAATTTGCGGATGGAGGTACCGTCACTGTAGATACTGTGGCCGACAATGATACTGAAGATTTCGGTGGCGCAAGTGAAGCAGGATTTGGAGGGGTTGCTTGATGCGACAACAACTGTGTAGGTGGTGAAGGCGTCTTCGACGGTCCAGCTGAAGCAGATGATAGCTTGTTCTGCAAACTGTTGTTCTTTTTCATCAACGATTCTACTTTGCTTGTCAATTTCTTCTTTTCTTTCAAGAGCCTAATGGAGGAGAAGGAAGTCAGACTTGTTCCAAATGAAATTGATAAGAGGGAAATTCTCACTGGATAAACTTATCGTCATTATCTTCGATTTCCTCACACTTCGCTTTCAAAAGACCCTCCATTTCGCTGACCTGCTCTCTCATTTCCTCAACCGTGTGCTGCAACTCCTGTATCTTCTCTCCGTCATTCTTGTGTTTTTTCAGTTGCGAACGAAGGTTGGAAATGGTTCGCTCGTGCTGCTGGTCCATAAGAAGAAGGTTCATTTCCGCTGTCTTACCAGACTTCTCTGATTGCGAAAGTGTCACTCGTACGCTAGTGAGCTCGTTACGCAGAGTTGAAAGCTCCTTCTCATTAGAAGAAAGGCGGCTTTCTAGGGACTGACTTTTCAGGTTTGCGCGGTGGCATTCCGCAGATAAATTATCCATCTCGGATTGCATAGTCGTGTTCTCATCCTGGAGCACCATCAGGTTCCCGCGCACCTCCGCAAGCTGCTCCTGGTAGTGCTGAACATTTTGTCGAAGTTCGGATTCGACAGCAGATGAAGATGCTTGCTTGTCCAACGCAGCTTGAAGTTCCTCCTCGCGGGCCTCAAGATCCTGCTTCATGTTATCGATTTCCTCTTGCAGAGATTGCCGCAGCTCTCCTGTCTCTTTAGTGAGCTTGGCAATCTGCTCCTTGAGGGCTACAACTTCTTCTTCGCGGGAGGAAGAAGTCTTCTGCTGCTCAAGCGCGAGTACATCATAAAGCGTTTGCTGCTCCTCGAGTTCCTTCCTGGTCGACTCTAGAATCGCTAGCGTCTCCTCTTGACGGGCTTTCAGCTCCTCGCTCAGTGAATGCGACTCCTTCAATTGTGCCTCTTTTTCGGCGTCCAGAGACGCAAAATCATTCTCGAGCTTCTTCACCTCGTTCTCGCGGCGACTGCGCTCTTCCTCGATGATCGAGGCAAGGGAAGTAGACTCGCCGAGTTCCCGATTTGCATCATTCTCGAAGGCCGCGAGCCGCGCGAGAAGGTCTGATTTTTCGGCTTCCAGTGCGTCAACGCGCTCACACGATTGAGTGAATTGACCGTCCTTCGCTCGAAGAGCACATGCGGCTTCCTGCTGCTTTGCTTCCGCAGCTTCAAGCTCCGAGACAAGTCGATGCAGTTCCTTCGAATTCATCTCTAGCTCTTCCTCTTTCCATTGCAATTTCTGCGCAGCCTCTTGATGACTAGCCGTCGCAGCTTCGAGTTCGAGAGTGAGGCGTTGCAGCTCATCCGCCCTTCCTTCAAGTAGTTCTTCCTTAATGAGAAGCGCGTCTGCTGTCTCATGGTGTTTCACCCTCGCAAGTTCGAGCTCGGAAGAGAGGCGTTGGACCTCCGCGGCATACCGCTCTACTTCTTCATCCTTCGACCGTCGGTCAACATCATTCTCTCGGCGGCTTCTCTCGGCGGCTTCGAGTTCTGAGGTAAAACGCTGCACCTCATCGGCAGAGCGCTGTAGCTCCTTGTCCTTGGACTGCAGAGCATCCGAAAGTTCTTCGTGACTGGCCTTTACAGATTCGAGTTCCTCACTGAGGCGCTGCATTTCACCTGCACGGCGTTCAAGCTCTTTCGATAGAGCACTCTTGTCTCCCTGAATCTGGCCCTGGAGCTCCTCTACTGTGCGTGCAGTCGATTCCTGAACCAGATTGAGCTCGTCTCTGAGATTACCAGTCTGTGCACGGGCTTCGACTAGCGCCGACTCCGCCGACTTGAGGTTTTCCGCGAGTGAATTGATTTGGCTGTCGCGCTCCTCGACAACGTTGGCCATCGTGGCAAGTTCGTCGACCTTCGCAGCATCCGATTCCTTTCTCTGTCCCTCTGCTGCTGCCAGATGCGTCTGCAGCTCGCGGACCTCCTCTTTTGTCTGCTTCACAAGCGCCGTCAGCCTCTCAACTTCAATCTCCGCCAGCTCGAGTGCCTTCTTCGCCTCGTCCCGCTCCTCGCGTGCGGTTGTGCAATCCTCCAGCATAGCGGTTTTCTCGGTCTCTGCCATGTCCAGCTCGCCTGTAACTTCCTCGACGCGGTCTTCGAGCAACCGCATGTTCGTTTCAAGACGCTTGATATCGTGCTGATGAACACCGATTTGCTCGGTTCGACGCATGACTCTTCCTTCGAGGAGCTTTATCTCCTCCTTGAGAATGCGAGTGCCGTTATCGGAAGGCAGAGCCGAAGTCCGTGCGTCCCGAAGATGCTCGCAGCGCTCCAAGGCATCGGTGAGTTCTTGCTGGATGGAGGCACAATTGGCATTGAGTCGAGCTACGTCCTGCTCCAAGGCTATACGCCCCTCCCTTTCGCTTTCGAGCGTATTGCTAGCGTCTGACAGACGAGCCTGTGCCAGAGCAAGCTCTTCATCTTTCGACATGAAAATCGTACGGCTTTCCGTCTCAACAAAGTCAACTTCTGCATGTTTTGCCCCGAGTCGTTCCTGCAAATCTGCAAGAGTTGCGCCGAGAGAGGAACACTCAACTTTCTGTTCGTTCAATTGAGAGTGGAGGGTCTCCACTTCGGCATGGCCCCTCGACGCGGCCGTTTCCTGCGAGGTAGCAGTGATCAAACTCCGCTCCTGCAAGAATCCATTTTGAGAGTGGAGATATTGCACGGTCACGAGCATAAGCTGACATCGCAACCTGGAGCTTCTGTACTTGGATTCTCCCGATGTTCAACTTGCCCGATAGATGCGCTGCTAGTGCTTGAGATTGCTGTAGCTCTACATCGCTGACCGATGTTCTGGATGGCTGAGAGAATGCAACTTGTTTCTCGAGAGCCTGCACTTTGAACTGGGTTTCTAGCTGGAAGAACTCGAAATCTTGTACGTAGCTGATCGCGCTCGGCACGAAGACGGTCGATTGCATCTAGCATGTGCTTGACTTGGCCCTCATCTATTTCAATAGGGCTTGAAGCAGCAAGATTTCTAGTAGCGTCGAGCTGATTTTGTAATTCCCTTCAGATAAATAAGATCAGTTTTCTACAAAATGTGCAGACATGGTAAGACATACCGCTCGTGCCGTCCTAGCTCATAGATCTGTGCCTCTTTATATCGGAGTGTCTCGCTGAGCTCTTGCACGTTCCTCTTCATGTCATCCAGCTCGTCGAGAGCTTCCTCCTTCTCTCGCACGAGCTCGACTCCTTGAGATTCAATTGCCTCGCGTTTAGTAATTTCATTGGCGAGCTGCAGATGTAACCTATCGAGAGAGCGTTTGAGGTGATTGGGTTGGCTTATTTGCGAGAGTTGCTGCTCATACAGAGCCACTTTACTCTCTTCCTCTTCCAGCCTCGCTATCAGTTCTT
>JAJOHG010000239.1:0-39307 GCA_021029095.1 Phellopilus nigrolimitatus
ACGTCGTCTGGGAACGAAATGGCGCGACTCGGCAAGGGGTGTGAGAGCCCAGAAAGTCCTTATCAAGAATAAATACGATTCAAACACAAGCCAGTCAAACGACGCAATCCTCTCCGGCATGGCATAAGAATCCAGTATCACAAGGACTTGCGGGTTGCGGAACTGCGTGAACGTTTGAGCCTGAGGCACGTGATCTTGGTTTCCGCAGTCGACCGCGCACGATTTACGCAAGCACTTCATCGTAATTCCAATCGCCATTGGTGGTTTGGAATCACATTTATAGACAAGATTTCCATGGCAAGTCTTAATCTTTGATATGTCCCATCCTTTGTGAAAGCCCATTGCGATAAGATGTGTGCGACTGCGTGTTGGATAATGGATATGAATGGCGAGTGATGTGCGACTCTGTGGAGAAATATACGCATATGTAACATGAAAAGATGGTCGTGTGCGTTATTGAAAAAGGAGAAAGGAGGGGGAAAGAGAAGAGGACAGGACGAAGTACTTACTTTTTTAGAGCGGAGAAGCGACGTATTCGGATGACTATGTTCGGATGAGGCATAGCGCTATCTGCGGCAATATAAGAGTCGTAAGTTTCATATCTCGTCCTTGCTGAGGAGAATGACTATGCGAATAGCAAGGAAAGTAGCGTTCAGAAGGAGCCCATTGACTATGTTATGTGACGTGACACTCTTTTACTTAGATGTGACAGATGATCGACCGAGATTAGCAGGCAAGTGCTGCCAGCTAAAAGTTAGTGACTCGAGCGCATGCTGCGTCGCACTCCTCCTCTTGCTTTCGCTCCCCTTCGACGCTCTGCCAGCCGGCCAATATTTGCAGTTGTCTGGCATCGAATACAATATTTTCTCCGAGGAAAACAGTGGGATATGGCGGCGACATCTGTCAACAAAACTGCCCATACATTCGACAAAACGCGTCTTGACGCGCTCCTCAATAGGCGCTTCTTCTTTGCACCCGCTTTCGAGATATACGGCGGTGTGTGGCCTCAGAATAGCTGAAAAAGAGATATAAGGCACTCAAACACACCAAGGTGTCGCCGGCCTGTACGACTACGGTCCGCCAGGCTCGGCCCTGCAAGCAAACATCATCGCGGAATGGCGCCGCCATTTCATTGTCGAGGAGCACATGCTTGAGCTCGACACGACGATCATGACACCTGCTCCTGTCTTCGAGACGTCCGGACACGTAGCGCGCTTTGCGGACTGGATGGTCAAGGACACGAAGACCGGCGATGTCCTTCGAGCGGATCACCTTGTCAAGGGTGTTCTCGAGGCGCGGCTCGCAGGGGACAAGGAGGCGCGCGGCGTCAGTGCTGCCCTTGTAAAGGAGGACGATAAAAAGAGGAAAAAGAAGGTGAAGACGACGGCGGTGAAGCTCGAGGACGAAGCCGTGGGGGAATATGAAAGCATTCTTGCACAGGTGAGCGTCTAGACTGTTTGTCGTTGACCCTTTTTTTTCCTTGGTGGGGCGGGGAGGATTGCTGTTTCTTGTTTTATTCGTTGGTGATGCGCCAAACAGACGGCTCTTGTAGTCTCGTCTAAGAAGCCCCTTGGGAATCGAAATTTTATTTAATCTTTGGGACCGAGTAAAAAGATGGGGGAAATTGTATACTTTCCATTTTATCATTATTATGTTCTCTCCCTCATCACTTTCATCATTACTGTATACTCGGGATTTATTCCACCAACTGGCATCAGCATCAGCGTGTGGTTACTTTCATCTTCAAAGCAGCGTTTTCCTTCCCCGGAAAATGAAAGAAGGCTTTATACACCGAAGAAGAAGTGAGCTGAAAATTTTTCTCCACAGCTAGACAACTACTCGGGACCCGAGCTTGGCCAATTATGTCTCAAACACAATATCACAAATCCAGACACGGGCAACGAGGTCAGCGAACCTCAACAATTTAATTTGATGTTTGCGAGTAGCATCGGTCCTACTGGCCAACATCCTGGGTGAGTTCTCTTCTTCTTCTTCGTCTTGAAGCATCCTACGATGCATTGCGGACAGTTATCTGCGACCTGAGACCGCCCAGGGCCATTTTCTGAACTTCTCTCGCCTGCTGGAGTTCAACAACGGCCGCGTCCCATTCGCATCCGCGCACATTGGCAAGTCCTTCCGTAATGAGATTTCGCCTCGTGCGGGTCTTCTACGCGTCCGCGAATTCACGATGGCCGAAATCGAACACTACGTCGACCCGGAAGACAAGGTACACGAACGCTTCGACGAGGTTCGCGACGTTTCGCTTGCACTGCTCGACAGGCACGTCCAGTCGAGCGGTCGCACGGAAATTAAGCAAATGACCGTCGGCGCCGCGGTCGATGGCGGTGTGATTGCGAACCAGACGCTCGGTTACTTCCTCGCACGCGTGCAGCTGTTCCTTCTTAAAATTGGCATCGACCCGAAGCGCCTGCGCTTCCGTCAGCACATGGCAAATGAGATGGCGCACTATGCCACCGATTGTTGGGACGCGGAAATCCAAAACGCGTCGGGCTGGACGGAGTGCGTTGGTTGTGCGGATCGCGCGGCGTATGACCTCTCTGTGCACTCAGCAAAGACCGGCCATCAGCTCGTCGTGCGCCAAGCGCTCAAAGAGCCTATCGTGACCGAAAAGCTTGTGCCAGAGTTCAACAAGAAGAATTTCGGTAAGACATTCGGTCGCGATACCGCTGCGATCCAGCAGGCAATTAACGATCTGTCCGAGGAGGGACTGGATAAGATGAAGGGCCAGCTCGCTCAGGGGTAAGTGCCTTGATGTAGCGTTCGCTCTGTTAAAGCGGCTTATTTTACTTCGGTTATCCCTTGCGGCTAGGTCGACCGTTGTATTAGCAGAAGGCAAGGAATTTACACTCACCTCGGATCACCTTGCGATTGAGCGCAAAACGTTCAAGCAATCGAGTGCGTCTGATGACTTCTGTCTTCGCGACATCTGCTGAGATCTTTCATCAAACCGCAGTCCGCGAGTTTACCCCGAACGTCATCGAGCCGTCGTTTGGTCTGGGCCGCATACTGTACATCCTGCTCGAGCACAGCTTCTGGAGCCGCGAACAGGACGTTGAACGTGGGGTAAATGCATTTGTCTTCTCCGCTTCTGTGGAGACTCTAATTCCCCGGCCTCGGTGGCTCTCGCACTTGTGATTGACCTCGATATGTTCGCCCGATCTAGGTCCTCTCGCTTCCGCCTATTATAGCGCCAACTAAGGTGCTTATCGTACCCTTGAGCGCCAAAGAGGAGTTCGACCCGCTCGTACGGGAAGTCTGTAAGCAACATATTTCTCTTCTCGCTGATTTCGCCTCCGAGATTCGTATGACTGATCTGCGCCTAAATTCTGTTTCCCCGCTCCTGCGGATTCCTCGGCTTGTGATGTGTGATGTGATATGTGATGTGATGCGACGCGACGGCGGTTTGATATGGCTTGCGGTTGCCAGCATTGAAGCTACGCAAGGCCGGCGTTTACTCGCGCGTTGATGACTCCAATACTTCGATTGGGAAGCGCTACGCTCGCAACGACGAGCTCGGCACGCCGTTCGGCGTGACATTGGATTTCGCGTGTACGTGGCTGACTCTTCTATGTTTTCAAACGAGCACGCCCCTTGTTACACTTCTGACACGATGCTCCTGCTTCTTGAATCTATGTTCTTCCTGCGACATGAAACAATCACCGCTACCCCAAACATTCCCATGATGCACCCGGCCATACAGCCGTGCAGAACCGGACAATGACTCTCCGGTGCGCTCCACTCCTCCCGAGTTATCATCGACTTTTCTCAGACTCATCCAACCCGGTGTTTGCCTTGATAGCGAGCGAGACACGACTGGCCAGCTGATCGGTGACATCGACAAGGTCATCTCGGTGGTGACCGACATGGTGCAAGGCAGCCTGGACTGGGAGGGCGCGTGCAAGCTGCTAACGGCTTACGACGGCGTGCAGGCCGTCGAGTAAAAATTTCTAGAGGTCTTTTTGCTGTGAGTACTTGAGAGTTTTTTTTTAACGAAGTTCCTGTACACTCTAGGGAGGATGATCGGCGCTAATTAATCGGCGAAGCTTTGAAAGGGAGACACAAATCGGCATCTAGACGCCCACCGGGAGAAGAGAAGCAGAAGGAAGAAACGAAAGATGATCTGTAAATAGGAGCTTGGAGATAATAGACACCTTGTACCTGTCATCAACATGTGCTCTGTGTTGCACTGCTCGTCCTATCGACATTGACATTGATGTGACCGTAGCAGTCAGCGCCAGCCAAAGAAAGCGTAAATTTGTCCTCGGACACAGGTTTGTAAGGAAGTCGTGTCCTGCAAACGTTACCGGAGAGGAAATTTACAGAGTTCGAGACAGGAGGGCTGTCGTAAAACAGTCTAAAGCAACTTAGACAAAGCAAAGTTAGCGTTTGGCAGCATGCGTTTGTATGGGCTCCTCGAAGCACGGAAAGATGATGGGCGGCGCAGCGCAACTTCTGGGCGTCGACGAGAACCCCATGCCGAGGTGATGATTCAACGATTCATTCAAGCAGGTTCAGCCCGGGCCGCTGATAAACATAAACATACATGTACAATGGAACCATCGCGACGAAGGGCAGCCCCAGCGCGGGTGCATACATACGGAGCGGTAGTAATAACTTTTCCAAACGGACAGAGAATTCTAGGCGAGCTAGGTGATGCTCATTGACTGCCGAAGAGATGGCAGACGGGGAGAGCGGGTTCCATGCCAATGTTTGCTGCCGCGAGCCAGGAGCGGGAGGGGGCGTGTGTGGGCTATTCGGGTCGCGCTGACATGGGCAGCAACAACATCAGTCATGCGGGGTGGCCCCCAGCTCGAATACGATTCGACGTATGTATGTATCGCCGAAGCCCCCGCTCGCAGCTGATTCTTCTCTTCCCCCACCGTCTTCGTAAAGGGTGCGCAATCCCCGAGAACAAACACGATTCAGCGCGCCGAAGTTCGCGCTTCGTAATCACCGGTGTTATAAGCTCTGTGCCTAAACCGCAGCTGAGTAAGTATGGCGGTCGAATATAGCCGCAGAGTTTGGCATCGGTACTTATCTCTGAGAGTCGCACGACACCGTGCCGATGAGTCGAGCGCGCCCAGTGCTGTCGCTCAAATTCATGTCCGCTCGGCACTGCAGCATCAGCTGACGGAAACAATGACGAAACACCCACATCTATAGTCGTCTCTGAATGCACCACCCAGCAACCGCCTAGGCCTCGTGAAAATCAGCGGATGATCGTTGTATGGGGGGGGGGGGGGCTCCTGAAGCTCCGCGTCGACCGCCGTCCCCTGTATCGGCTCTACTAACAATGCAAATGGAAATCGGAGAAACAAGGTTGCGCGGCGCTGCGGCAGCAATCGGCGAACGAGCGTGCGCCGGCTGCAGCACGCTTGCTTGTTCCTGCTATAGCGCGCCGGACAAGACGAACAGCTCTGGCCGCGTGTGTGTGCGGCGAGCTCGGGGCGCGCGCGTCTGCAGTGGGAAATTTTACTGGAAAACGCAGCGAGGCCAATGACAGGGCAGCAGGCAGCGGCGAAGCGTCCCCCAGCGCAGAAGGGGGAAACCGGACTGCAGTATGCGAGTAGCAGTTACAGCGGCGCGCTGCTGCCAATGACTCATTGCATGCCAGTGGGATCATCAGCTCGGAAGGCCCGCACGCACTTGTGTCATCGCCCGGACTAGAAGTTTAGGCGTTTCGTTCGGTAAGCGCATCGTGTCCGAGTCGAACGATTTTTTTTTTCTTTTTCATTTGTGGAGATAGGGGGCCGCCGTAGGCCCACGCATTCGCTCGCACCCCTTTCCCGGACGGCGGATCCCATTCAGTTCGCTCTTTCATTCATACTTCATACTTCATACTTCATACCTTATACTTCTGAACGCAATTTTGTTCTATCGAAGCGATCAGATATCTACCCGTCAATGAAATGTCCGTGGCAAGAAAAAAAAAACGTACCTAGCTACACACGCCAGACAGTTGACAGTTCATTTTTTTCCCCCTCCATCTTCATTTTTTCAGCCGCCCGACCGAATATTCACGGCTTAAGTAAGGCATGGCACGAGACGAGACTGGGCTGACTAAAGGCCCTCCGGGAACGCAGGGGCGCGCGCCACCTGTGCTCTGCCCTGCCCAGAACGCGCGAACGCCCAAGGCCTCGCAGAACCTTACATGCAAGCAAGCACTGGGCTATATCCGCAAACACACACACATACATACACCGAAAACGTGCGCCGGCGACGAAAGAACGGAAGGAAGGAGACAAACATACATGCGCGGCGCATCATGTGTGCCGCAAAGGGGAGGGGGGAGCCTGGACGTATGTATGTATGTTTTCGCACCGCGTTCGGCGCGCACGCTCTGCAGGGGCTGCGCCGCGCCGCGCCGGGCAGGGAGTGTGCGTGCGAGCGCGAAGAAGAGACGCAGCGTTGCAGGGTGGGGCCCGCGCGCGCTTCTGTTCGTGCTTATAAGTGCATATGAAGCGATCATCTGGCGCAGAAGCAGACGCTGGCATCCTCGCTTCCTGGGTCCCAAGGGCCCGCTCGAGAAGGCGAAGGCGCGCAGCCGGGCGAGGGAGGCTTTAGTGAAAACAAAAAAGAAAAGAACGCGATAGTGGCCGTTTCTGAGGCGCGCGCATTGCTGTACTTGGCGTGCCCCCCCTGCGATAAGCCAGGCAAATGCGGAAGAACGACTGTGTGTCCTCGGCTGTGTATTCCTCGGGGAAGTCCTTTCCTGCATTAGCTCCCGACCCGAAGGCAAGAACAAAAGCTGACGGCGATCCTTGCGGGAGATGCGCCGCATGCGGAAGATAACAGCACTGGCACCGAAACCCCAAACTTTAGAGCTCGTGAAAGAGAGTGCTGTCGTCGATCAGGACCCACAGCAAAGGCGCAAGCGCTTCGGGGCGGCACCTATCAGGTCGCATATAAGGCAATATACTGCGATAATCGTGTGCTTTTACGATAGTATAGGCCAACATGCAGAAACAAGCGTAAAAGGCGCGGCACACATGAACGTTCGGCGTGGCCCCCCGAACGGTCTACCAGTAAGGATCGCACTAGCGGGTCGTGTGAGACCACCTCAGACGTCAAGGCTCAATTGAAGGTGCAACACAGCGGAGAAGAAGGAGACTTAGGCCTGCAAGTCCGATCGGGAATGGCAAAAGGGAAAATGATGACGACAGTGGGCAGCCACGAGCAGATAAGCCCGAGGCGATTTAGACGTCGTCGTCAGTATCAGTATCAGCCATCAGCATCAAGTCTATTCTGCGTCCTGGGGTGCAAAAGGGGGCGAACAAAAAAGGGCGGCAGCGGGGTGGGAATCGCCGGGGCAACCGTACACGTCAAAGAGTCTTGCGGTGTGCGGTCTGGGCGCGGACGGACGGGCTATGACGCTGCGTGCGCGTTCGGGGATAGCAAGCGGGTCAGCTGAAGCAGGACGCGATACGGGAGGGCAGGGGATGACGCACAATGACGCGCATAGACGCGAATGGGGAAGTTTGCGGGGAAGTGGGAAGAAGCGCGCGTGCGAGCGGGACAGAACACGAGAATCTGGCTAATGTATTATGATATGCACACTTGCTGCGTCTAACGCACATGCATGTTCAATTAACTCAATTATCCGGGGTTCGCGAAGAGAGGGAAGGGGGGAAGGACGCGATTGCGCGCAGCTAGGACTCGTATATTTTGCGCGTAAACCTGCGTGCTGACTCACGCACGGACGCTGCACTCTAACTCTGTGTGCGTGCCGCGGAGGGGTCAGGCGATCGAGATCGGCGGTGTGGGGAAACGGCAATGCTTACGGGAGTCGAAAAACCTTGCTGGTTGCTCGATTGGAAAACTGAATAGCGTATGGTCGCTCAAGTTCGTTTTCTTATGCAAACCCGTTTTTTTCGTTCGCCGACGGGCAGCCGGAGAAACTCGTTACGGCCTGCGTCTAGAAGATGATGTGCGCGGCTCGACGTATACATTCTGTGAAAGAAAAGGGGAAAAAAAAAAAACTTCGTCTGAGGAGGTCCGAGGCGTATGCGTATCTCTAAAGCGCTCAAGCCTGCGCCGAGTCGAGAGCGCGAGTCTGGGTGCCGTCGTGACCGCTGGGCATGACGCGATATCTGTGTTCCAAGCTGATCGTGTCATAAAATAGGCGGGGGCGTCTGCAAAGCTAGGAATCTAGGCGGCCGAAAGCAGTCACGGGGTCTGGAGAGCGCGTCATGGGCAAAGATCACGCCGGCACGCGCGGGTCAGCCGATCAAAGATGCACTCTGAGTCTTAGGTCCCGTCGGACGGGGCCCTTTCCTAATTTTCCCATGCACCGCGCATCTCCAAAAACGAAGGAAAAAAAAAACCCAATCAAAATTCGAAGCCCGCATCCTGAGTAAGCAAAAAAGTAATTTCCATTCCTTTTAAAAACGATAAATCCCGGTTGCTTTCTCGGGTGCGTAAGCAAGAGGCGTGCCCGGGGCGCTCGCCTTTACGTCCGCGCGAGGCGAGGGGCGCGTCGTCATCGCTATGGGCTTGGCGGGCGCGGCCGCCCGGCGAAAAAAAAAGGTTTAAGAGAATAGCAAATAGGAAATAAGGTTTGCGCCGCGCCGCGCCGCGCCCGCCAAGCGCGCGGGGCGTGGGCTGCTGTGGGCGCACGGGTGCTCATCTGCCGTCGCGTGCGCGCGTGCGCGCGCGTGCCGAGCCGAGTGCTGCTCGCGCTGCATGCGTGCACGCCGCGCGGCGTACAATCCTGGATAGTTTTTGTACGCGCATGCACACGCCTGCCTCGAGGGGCGCGAGCCAGGGGGGAATGATCGGCGTAAAATGCCACGGCGCAGGGCCCGCAGGCCGTTTCGTTTTCCCGCGCGGCCGGCCGGCCGGCACACACACACGGCAGCCCGGGGCCCCGCATACATACACTCATACAGGGGAGGCCCCAGGCCAGCGGAGCGCGCACCCGAACTGACGAGGGCACGGACGGTTTACCGCAGCTGCGGGCGCGCGGTGTGCGCGTCCGAGAGCGTGTGGGCGTGGGCGTGGCGTCGCCGAGATCTCGCGGGGCCAGAGTTCGGCCCGGAGGCTGGCGTTCTGTTCTGTTCCGACGGGGTGCCACGTATTTTATATGTATATGTATGTGTATGTACTGACAAATGAATGGATGGGACGCATCGGCAGCACGTCCTGGACGCGCTAGCAAGGCGCGTGCGTGCCCCGCGGAGCGACATGCCTGGGAAATGGGGGAGGGCGGAGGCAGACACGCCAGCCAATTCGGGATGTGTCTTTTTTTCTTCTTCTCTCTCGTGCGGTTGTATTGTATTCAACGGCGTCGTGGAAGGGGATCAACTCGGAGAGAGACCGTGGAGGCCGAAAACGGTCTCATGTTTTCTTTTCGTCCTCCAGTGGTGTGCTTATGTCTGAAGACGGCGCGGGACGGATCAAGTCGAGTCGAGTCGAGTCGAGTAGAGAGTCGCATCTCGCCCTCGGCGCAGAGCCCAGGCGCACGCGCGCGCGTCGCGCGGGACGAGAGACCGCAGAAGCGTGCAACGCAGTGTCCGTGCGTCCGAGAAGAGAAAAAAGACAAAGAGAGAGAAAAAAAAGAACACAACACCAACACCGCACAGAGTGCTCTGCGCACGCGCGCGCGCGCGCGCACGAGACCGCTCCAACGCGAAGCGCGTCCGGGGCGATCGATATCAAGAACGCGAAGAAGCGGCACAAAACGCGCAGAAAAAGAGGAGCAAACAAGGGAAGAAAGAGGGAAGGAAAAAAAAAGCCACACACACACACGCGTTCCCTGGGAAACCGAAGCGAGCCACAGCCAGCCAGCCAGCCAGCCAGCCAGACTCGGACGGGCCGCGCAGCGTGCGCACCCGCAGCGGGAAGACGTACAGAAACACTGCGGGTGTCGCGGATCCGCCTTCTTCTTCCTTCGCTCGGCCCTTCTTCATAAGTACTATATGTATTATATATATATATATATGCGTGCGTGCGTGCGTGCGAGCGCGCAGCCAATATAAGCGCGTAGCATTCATATATGTACATGTTATACATGTACACGGGCTGCTTCTGCCTGCCTCGTCGGCAGGCCAACGCACGGGAGCCAGGCGCGGAGACAGTTAATATTACAGAATACAGGACGAGCGGCCGGGCTGGCCGTTGCGAGGGCACACTTTTCGGCCGGCCGTGCGCAAAGGGAAGAACGGAGCCATTCATCAGCCAGCCAGCCAGCCAACGGCGTGCAGCCTATCCCAGGGCGCGGAGACAGGACCCGGACGGGGGCGGCGCGGGATTTCGAAGGCGCGAAGCGGGCTGTGCGCGTGGGCTGCGATTGGCTGGGCGCGCCGCGCCGCCAGCCACAACCATGGTTTCCGCTGGTGGGCGCCGGCGCAGGGGCGCCGGTGTGCAGCACGTACTGTCGAGATTTTTCCGTCCCGTCCCGTCTCTGCGTCGTGTCCGGTGGCTCGGCTCACAGAGGGGCCAGCTGGCCCCGGCGCGCGCCGGCGCGTATGGTCGGCGCGGGCTGGGGAGAGCGGGCGCGCGTCCGTCTCCTGGCCCAGGAGCACTGCGGGGCGCACTGAACCAGGCGGAGGCGGCGCGTGTGGCTCGGGCTCGGGCGCGGGCGTGGAGCGGCCCGGAAGCCTGGACGCACAGTGGAGTCTGGAGCTGGGTTGAACTTATAGCATATGGCCCCGCAGCGTCCCCGCGGCTTGTATTGTTCTTGTCGATACATGTACGCGGAACATGAAACAAAAAAACAAAACAAAAACAGTTTTTCATGTAAATAATGATACCGATATCTCAAAAAGTGCAAAAATAAAAAATAAAAAAACGAGGAAAATGACGCGCGCGCGCTTACCTAGTGCCCGCCTTGTCCGACTTCGCTCGCTTCGCGCGCCAGATTCGCGAGCGTGCGTGCGCGTGCGTGCGTGCGGCGAGATCTCGGTCCCTCTTACATACATACATGCAGCACGATACGTACATGATACACGTCGATCGGGTCTGCCGAGCAGCAGCAGCAGCAGCAGCAGCAGAAAGCAGCCGTCTTGCCGTGCAGAAAGCGCGACGCGACCGCGCAACGTAAAACGAACCACGTACGAGCGAGCACATCGGCCGGCAGAAGCAGCACGCAGCGGCGCCGCGTTTCACATCGCAGGGATGCGCAACGATCTGCGAAGAACGATGCGTGCGCGCGCGTGCGGTGGACACGGATCCGGACGCGCGCGGGGGGACGCGCGCGCGAGCGGAGGTCGTCATAGCGCTCTCATAGGCAAGCAGATTGCACGCGGCGCGTCAGAGACGCGTGGGGCTCCGTTGATTGCCTGCGGGCGTTGATAGCCTGGCCGCGCCGGCGAGCGACAGATCCGGAGACGTGATGGAGACGGAGACGCGACGAAGACGGAGACGGAGGGCGCCGCCGCCGCCGCCGCTGACAGCGGCGGGCGGGCGACCGTGCGTGGTGCGCGGCTGAGTTCAGTAAGTAAAGCCGCCGCGCCGCGCGGGGGCGGGCGCGAATCACGAAAACACGAAAAACACGAAAACACACGGTGCGCCGCGGGCCGCGCGCGGCTGCCGCACTGTGGCTGGCTGGGCTCCGAGTCCGATCTGCGCAGGCGGTGCTGCTGCGCGCACACGATGTAAACACACCCGTAACGAATATCGCTATCGGCACCGTCGACGCTGATGCACACGATTCAATTCGTGCCCGGGCAGTTAGGAGGTACGTGTACATGTACGATACGAGGAGTGGCGCGCTTCGATAAGGGCGGGCGGGCGGCTATCACGTCTGTCTCCTGAGTCAAGCAAGTCTGTCTGAGGAACGAGAGGTGCATACACACATACATGCTTACCGAGAATTGTCAGCGTCCCCGCTTCGGGGCCTGTTCCGAGCAAGGCTGTCTTTTTCGCGCTAAAATAAAATAGTTGGTGCTTGCTGTATGCGACACGGGTGTACGTGTAAGGTGCAGCGCGCCATCAATCTCTATCTCTATCCCGCAAAGCCGCAAAGCTTGAGAGACGGATATGGATACATATGGTGCGCGGGGCGGAGATGTTAAAAAAAAAAAAAAAAAGCGAGATAGCCGTGTAAGAGAAAGCAAAGCTAGCAGCAAAGCGAAGCGACGCGACGCGACTCGGGAAACGAACTGAATTGAAACGAATTGAATTGAATGAGAATTGAATGAGAGTTGGAATAGGAAAAGCAAGGATTTCTGCATTGGCCCCTACTTAGTTCAAGCAACGTCTTTCTTCTGGCAAAAACGCGTTGGCAACTCGTACAACAAGCACATGTATGTATCACGGGCGGCGGCGAGCGCTGGGCGCCAGGCCCGCGGCCGGCAGGCCGGCGGTTCATCAATTCCCAATTTACAAATTTACAACCGCACATGTATGTACAACACGCATATGAATATGAATAACGAAACACGGCATTGACGTCGACGGCGCGCAGCGCACATGACCGCTTTGCAAATTGATTTGCAGCAGCAGCAGCAGCAGCAGCGCAGGTGACCGCGCCGTGCGCCGCCCGCGTCATACACACACATAGATGTATGATGGATGCCCTCGATCCGCGCAGGGGGCTGCGTACATAAGCGCGGCTGCGATCGGCGAGCACGCCGGGGCACGGGCACACGGGCACACGGAATCGCGCGCTGCGTTCTGGGCCCCCTGCGGCCTTTTTGTCGTTCCTACATGCCTGCCTTCTCTGTACCGTGCGCGGCAAGCTTCCGCTTCGGTGTGCTGGATGGACTGTGGACGCAGCGAATCGGAATAGCGGATCGGAATGGTGGATGCGCAGCATCGCGCATCGAGACGTGATTGTTGTCTGCGCCGGGACGCCAACGCGCCGACGACGACGACGACGACGACGACGGGGCGGCGGCGAATATGGGGTGGCAACCCTGCTTTGCACGCCCTCGTATTCGCAGTGCAGTGCAGTGCATCGCATCGCATCGCGTCGCGTCGCGACGCACCCCCGGCCGAATGGACGCTGCTGCCCCACGCGGAAAGAGCAGAAGAGATACGAGATATCTATAAGTATACACGCCTACATGCATACATGGCGACAGAACATACGGTGGAGCACCGCCTGGCGAATCATCCGCAGCAGCAGCAGCAGCAGCAGCAAGCAGCGCCGAGTCGAGTCGAGTCTCGTTCTCCGCTGCCTGCTTCGCGGCGAATCGAAAAAACACGGAAGCATTCGATTCGAAACGCGTCCTTCCTTCCTTCCTTTCTTTCCTTTCCTTTCCTTTCCTTTCTTTCCTTTCTGTCCTTTCTGTCCTTCTTCGCAGCGGCGGCACGGGCGGCACAGGGAGGCCGGAGGCGGCGGGCGGGGGGTGCATCCGAAAGGGGGAAGGGTGAGGGCTGATCGCAGCGCGGCAGCGGCAGCGGTGGCGCGAGCCAGGCAGGCAGGCAGGGCCGAGACCGCGAACGCCTCCAGCCTGGTACCCCTAGCCGAGATTCGAAGGCGAGCGATGCGACAGGGGCCCGGGTGCAGTAGCTACTAGCACTGCAGGTTGAAGGCTATCTCTACGCGTCCGCGTCCGGCGAAGGACGATTGATGGCGCAGCGCAGCGGACGCGGTCGCCCTGGCTGCTCGCTGCTGTTGCTCTGCTCACTTATCGCGTGCGCGCGAAACGAACGGGGCAACCCACTCCCACCTCCCACCCGAGCGCATGCTCCCGGGGCACGGCGGGCGATTTGCGTCGCGCGCGCGCGCGGGCTTTGTGCAGACAGACAGGCGAAGGCAGGCGAGGAGGGTCCGGAAGGGGGAAGCAGAAGCGGACGAGACGTGGCGTGGCGTGGCGTGGCGACGGAGGCAGTCTCCGCCTCTTCTCCTGGCAGGCATCTGGGCATCTGGCATCTGGGTCTGCTGCATCTGGATCTGGGTCTCCTGTGTGCGGCTGGACGAGACGGAAGCACGGAGGGGGTTACCTTATGGACGGCACAGGACCGGGCTGAGCACGCGCGCAGGAAGGGGGGGGGAAGGGGGAAGGGGGTGTTACGTTAGGATAGGCTGCGTGCAACAGACTAGATAGCGGCGAAATCGACATTACATTTACATTTACATTTGGCTGCTATCGAAGAACGGGTGCCGTCCGGGCACGCCCCCCGGGTGACACGCCTCGCCTTGCCCCGTCTCGCCTCGCGCCAATCTGTCCAATCTGCCTCCAGCCTCAGGGTCCACACATGACTAAGCCATGCTTCTTTTTTTCTCTCTCTGTTTCCCTGTTTCCCTGTTTCCCTGTTTTTCCCTATTTCTAAATTCCACTTCCTTTTTCTTTTTATTGGCTTTTCCGCTTTTTCTGCTTTTATTTTATTTTAATCTTTAATCTTTTATTTTTTATTTTCTATTCTCTCGCTTGCCCTATGATGATCTCCAGCACAACTCGCGTCTTCGCATAAGCGGAGGGAAAAACGCGGCCAGGCCCCCCCTCCTCCCTCTATTTAACCTCCCTGCCTCGCCGACCCCGATACCTCTTTGCTCCCGTCCCCTCCTGCATCTCGCTGCTGCACCCTGCCCCCCTCGACTCAACCTCCTCGACCTCCGCGGCCCACGCACCCACTCCAGTGCCCACTGCCCCCGCACACCGTCCGCGCATACACCCCAGCCCCGCCAGCCGCCGCCCGTGCACCCCCGTCCCATCCCAGGTCCAGGTCCTCATCCTCATCTTCAACCTATCGCCGACCGCCCGACCGCCCGCCCGCCACCCACCCCGCAATGGCAACGCGCATGTCCTCAAACGCGCAGACGCGCGCCGAGCAGCTCGTCGCGCTCCCGAGCCTCTCGAGCGCGCTCTCCAGCCTGCCGCACGCCAAGAGCCTCGACCACGTCGCGCTGCACCAGCCGACCCTCGCGTCGCGCGCCGCGGAGAGCGAAGCCAAGGTGCGTTCTGCGTCCTCCGTCTGCGTCCTGCGGTCCTTCCCGCCCCCCGCGTGTCCGTGCGCGCTGACGCTCCGTTTCCCCCGCCCGCCCGCCGCCAGCTCCGCAAGGCGCTCTCCGTCACCTCCCAGAACTCCGCCAACGGGCGCAACCCGGCGGCCCTCGCTCCCGTGGTGAGTGTCCGCCCGCCCCCATTTCCATTCCGCGATCATCTGCCCCTCGATCCATCCGTTTTTCCCGCCCCCCGTGCTCGCTTCGCCTCGCCCCCGTCGCCGCCCATTCCGTTTTTTCCGCCCATTCCGTTCTTACGTCTTACGCCTACATCGCCGTCTCCCCGTCTCACCCCATCCACCCCCCTCCCCTCCGTCTAATCCCTTTCGCTTTCGCTTTTCGCTTTTCGCTCTTCGCTTTTCGCCCTTCGCTTCCGTCCGCGTTTCACATGCAACATGCTGACGGAAACGCTTTTTCATCCCTCTTTCCTCCTAAATAAAAAATAAAAAAACCATCTTCCGTCTTCTCCCTCCCTTGCCGACGACAACGACAACGACCGCTCACAGAACAAATCACAGGCCACGCCGCCCAACTGCCCGTCGCCGCCCCCGCTGATGATGCGTCCGGTGAGCACCCCCCCCCCCCCCCCCGGCCCTCGTTCTCCGCATGTGCGCGCGATGCTAACACGCCCTCAAGCAGCTCAAGTCGAAGCTGCGCACTTGACGCGCGCGCACCCCCGCGTCCCGCGCCTCACCTCTACACACGCGCGCGCGCTCCTCTCGGGCACCCCACTCCGCCTTCGCCGTGCACCACTACCACCGCCCGCCCGCCGCACCCATCCCCATCCCGCACCGCACCTATACATAGACGCCCGCGCTCGCGCGGGCCCCTAGGCTGGCCGCACGCCCCGCCGGCGTCCCGCCGCGCCACTATCTATTGCCTTCCCTCTGTGTTCTCGCCGCTTCTTTTTTCTTCTATCGGGACTCTGCAGCCTCCTCTCTCCCTCTCCTCTCTCCCTCTCCCCTTCGTCCGCCGGCGCGCGGCCGAAGCGCATCTCGCATCTCGCATCTACCTCCGCTATCCTATTCATCATCTTATACATACGCGCGCCTCCCCTGTACGCCTTCCCAAAAGCCTGCCGCCCCGTCTGTCTGTCTGGGCGTCCCCCTCCGACCCCCGTGCGCGCGCGCGCGCGGGGCCGCCCCCTGTGTACTCTTTTTTTTGCGGTCTTCCGGTCGTCCTCGTCGTCCATCGCTATCCGTCCTCTTCTCTTTTCTTCTCTGTTTTCTCTCTTTTTCGCTTTATGTGGTTTCTGCGCGTTTCTTTCCGCTCTTCTCTTCTGCTCTTCTCTTTTCCTCGTTTTCTTTTCTTTGCTCTGCTCTGCATCGCCCGCCAGCCCCCTGCTCTTGTGCCCGTACATAGACATCTCTGTTCCTCTTTTCCTATTTCTCTCCGTTTTTTTCTTTTTCTTTTCTTTCTCGGTCTGGTCCACCGCCTCCTCTCTTCTTTCCTCCTCTCTTCCGCATACACACACACGCAATCACTCGCATCGACACACATGTCCATACCATCTACCATCTACCATCTCCATCTCCCGGCACCCAAGCACGCACGCCTCCTGTACCTACTCCTACGCCTATACTCTCGCCTCCCTACGCCGCCCCGCGTATATTTTCGCATGCCCGCCCGCCGCCCGCCTGCCTACCTACCTGCCTACCTGCCTTCCTCTGCCTACATAGCCTACACCCCTACATACATACTCTTACTGGTAGCATACGCATACGCAAACGCAAACGCGCACGGTACATGATGTATTTCTTGGAAGACACAGTAGAGACACCCCGCGCAGGGGAAAGAAAAAATAAACTGACAAAAACAAATCGAGCGCGGATCGTGTTGGTGACTTGAGTATGAGGGCGGGTTGGGAGGCAGCAATGGGCCGGCCCGGGGGTAGGCCGTCGTCAATCTTTGGGGGGTGCGCGAGTCGCGACGCGGCGACGTGCCATGCCAATCGCGATACCGCCGGCGGGATCGCCGGTGCGCGATCTGCGCGCGCTAGCCCTGGATTGGAGCGGCGGCTCGCTATGTACGCGTTTTTTCTAGTTTTCTTTTTTTTTTTTTCTTTTTTTCTTGATCTGCTTTTTGGAGGGGGTTTTTTTTTTTTTCTGTTTTCTGTTTTCCGTGTTCGTTTGTGCACGTGAATTACAACTGATTACCGGAATAGGGACGAGTCACGTGCATCGCAGTGCAGCTTGCCAGTGCCAGTGCCAAGTCCGCAAGAAAGAGAACATGAAAATTTCCATTTTCGAACCGACTATCAACCAAAAGCCCCTTGCTGCTGTTGTCGTCGTTCCTCGACAACGCCGGCCGAGCGCAAAAATTCACTTTCCTGCGTGTGTAGTAGATACATGTACATATGTATCGCGGTGGCTGCACGTCCGCCGTCGCCGCTGGGGATATTCTCTTCTCTTTTCTTCTTTTTCTTTTTAGCTCTTTTGGCGCCCGGCGTCGGGCTTCTGCGGCGTCCTTCGTCCTTCGTCCTTTGAATCGATGCCCCTCCCATCCGCGGCAGGCAGGCGCGCGTCTTCTTCGCAGCAGATAGGAGGCGCGATGGAACAGGCCGTATACCATTAATGTATATATTTGCATGTGCATGGTACATGCAGTGATGATCAGCCCGAGATGCGATCGCGGCTTCTGGGTTCTGCTTCTGCTTCTGCTTCTGCTTCTGAATGAAGCGCCCGGAGACGAGGAGCGCTGCTGCTGCGCCCGGGGAGTTCATTTCCGTGCGCGCGCGTATATGTGCTGCGCTAGTAGATCAGGCGTTGTTCGTGGCACATGAAACATAAAACCGGAGAGAGGCGTTCATAAAACAGAGAGAGAGATGCGTTCATGAAACAGACGCGGCGGGGTTCTGGCGTTGTTGGTTTCTGAGGACGCGCGTGCATCGATGGGCGTGCGTGCGTGCGTGCGTGCGTGCGTGCGTTGCTTGCATTAGGTAGTTCAATCAGAGGCAGAGGCAGAGACGCAGCCCCCGTCCGTTTCGCCGGCGCGAGCCACCACCCACCGTGTCGCTTTGTGCACGCACGAATCCGGGGTGCTCCAGTTGCGGGCCGCGTCGCGCGCTAGGAACCGGGGCCGCTTCTCGAGCACCAGCGGCGCGCGTGCGGGCTGCGTGCGATGCGTTCCAGCTGCTTCAGTATGGAACGCGGCCGCGGCGACGGGCCCTCGAGTCCATAACTGTTCGTTCTAGACCGCCGTGGCAGATATGGAACATGGAACGTACGCACGCGCGTCGTCGTCATTGTGCGTATCAGGTATCAGGGCGCTCGCTATCTGGTTGGCTGGCTGGTGGGCTGGCCTGCGGGCCTGGACCGGCGGCGGCGGTGCCTCTTTCGTCTCTTCGTCTCTTCGTCTCTTTTCGTGCTCACGCGGTGCGTCTACGCCGGGGGGTGTGTGTGCCTACTTCTGCCTACGCCTATTGTCCGAACCTGCACTTCCAGGGCGCCGGGCAGACGCAGACGAGTCGCGGGATGCAGGCGGTGACGATGACGTCGTCGTGTCGCCGGGATTAGACGCGTCCTTCTTCTCCCGCGTCCTTCGCTCGCCTCGCATCTGCACAAGACGTAGCTATCCCGTTTCCATCCCCGGCCGCCTTCGCGGGGATCGCGCAATAACGTATGTACATGTAATACGGCGGGCGTGCGGTGACGTCGTCGTCGCGCGGCCTGGGCTGGCCCCTTGATGATGATACACTGTCATGCTGCTGTATGTATTGCGCACTCGGCTTTGCCGTTCTGGGGAACGGGTGGACTGAATGCGCCGTGCGGGCGGCGAGCGCTTCGCGGTGATGTCGAGGGACGGACGAACACGACGATGCGCAACCTACTCCGCGCCGCACCCAAAACTTGCTGCTGCGCCCTCCGAGTTCCCGGGTCGGGCGTGCTGTCCGGCTCAAAATGTCAAATTTCTTATCGCCCACAGAGTCATGTAGCGTGAATCTTACTTGGCAGAGCGGAGTTCGGCCGACTTTGGTCCTTCCACTTCGTCGCGCAACGGGCATGATGCAATGTCATGATGATCATATGGTCTTGTTTGCTCGTCTTTCGTGGGTTCTTATGACGCCCGAGGTGTGATTTTGTCTCGGCCGACATGGTTGGCTGCAAATGTTTGCAGCCGTTTGCAAAACGCATGCTCTCTTTTCAGTGGATCTGGGCGCAAGCGCCGTCGTCCATCGCAGAGACCGCGTCTCGCTAGTTTCATCATCCTTCGTCCATGCCATCTACATACCACTTGCCGTTTCTTGAGCACAATTTTACTGCATCGCAGCTCAAGAAATTAAGCTCTTTGGACAAGGTCGCAAATATTTAATATAAAAGACTCAAGGATACGGCCCCCTTCTACTACATCTCATAATACTTGTAGAGTTGTTGCTTTGTTTTTCCTTACAGTCTTGCGAGTAAAGAGCAAACCCCAAAGACGTTCTGCATATTTCAAACTGAAACTGAAAATAGTCTGCTTCGGTTTTGTATCGCTTCATCTGCGGGAAGGCAGAAGATCTACAGTCGAACCTCTCGTTAAGCATAAACCTACCGTTAAGCATAAACCTGCCGTTGAGCATAGGCTGCGTGGTGAAGAAACCCCGTCTATTTATAATCAGAATTGACCTATCATTAGGCATAATAACCTCTCTTGCTACGTAAGCAGTGGCGGAGGCGTCTACCGAGGGCCAATGCTTAACAAGAGGTTCGACTGTCAGCACAAGCATGATGAGCACGCTTTCCGGCTCTGAGGACGGACGGGTTTGTCGTTTGGTGTACAGGCAACTACGTATGTGCGTCAAAATTCCGGGGTCTCTGGTGGTGTTTATTTTCCTTTTATTTCAATTCTGGACGGTTCTTGTCGAAGCTTTATGCACACATGTAACTAGTGTATATAAGCTCTTGTGATGTGAGGTTTCAGACGGAGCAATAAAGACCTGGACGGAGAGCCGTCCAACAGGACAACACAAGTTTCAAAATGGCAAGTTGTGCGCACACTGTCTGTCTGTCTGTCTGTCTGTCTGCACCGTCTGATCGATCCAGAAATAAAATAATGCGCTCGAATAAAAGAAAAGAAGAAAACTAGATTCTCACGGAAGATAGTGGTAGCATATGGGGTTCGACTACCTCTAAGATTAGATGTCTCTTTGTCTTAGCGTGCTTTTCGCTCACAGAGGATTGAAAGAACGTCTCTCCGCGTCTCGCCCGTCAACATGCGCCGCCAGCTGTCCACAGCCTCATCCGCGGAGTTTACGTGTGAGCGCGAGCTCACGCAGATAAGAAAAAAAATACGGGCCAACGCCGTCCAGCCTAGTCCAGGGCCCAATATTCTCATGCCGAACATACGAACGGCGACACGAGAACTCGGGGAGGAGGGGAGATAAGCCTGTGGCTACATATGGGCGCCCGGCAGCGCGCCTGCGGGCCAGCCGATTGGCTGCGTGAAGCTTGAACGCGTGATTAGCGTTGATGGCCGATCATGGCGGTCCCCGTGATTCTCGTCGCCGCCGCAGCAGCGCGCGTCGCTTGCAGGTTCGTTCGTCTCTTCGCACATTCATATCTGCGTTCGCTTCGACGGCTCCGTTTCTCGCACGAGCATTGTATTCGACGTGTTTCCTTTCCTTTTTTTTCTTTTTTTTCTTCTCATGTCAGGCGAGCCGGAATGAAAAACGCACGCCACCACGCCGGCGTCCGATGAGTGAGCAACTCAGTTCATTGAATCATTCCAGACGCGAGTTTGAAACCGGGGTGTCTACTCGGCGAAGCGCGATAAGCAAGGCCGGTAGCCGTACATACAGTTCGCGCAGCGGTTGTTTCTCAGGCTGGACGTATGCGGCTAAGAGGGTTCGAAGGGGTCGACAGGGTGGTTGGCCGTGATTGGTTTCTCTGGACACATATTCCGGCTGATCGTACTGGCCTGCGACCTCCAAGTACTGTATCGCCGCTGGCCCCAGCCGCCTGCTGACCTGCCTGCCTGCTGACGAGCGCCCGCTGCAAAAACGGACCAGCGGAACTTGCATAGAACTGGCTTGGCACTTTACTTACATCACTGGCCAGCCCCGATCAGCCGTCCAATCAGCGAGACGCACGGTGTGTGTGCACCAGCTTGCTCTATACGACGACGCGCCGGGGCATGACGCCCCTGATTAGAAGGGAAAGGTACAGTCGGCCTTTGCGCTGGCTGAGAATATTTTCGGCTTACGGCTGTTGTCGGTCGCTTTGGGCCGAGCCTTTCAGGCTGTAGGACGCACGCATCGCATCGCATCGGGACTGGCGCAGCTGCAGGACTCCGCGGAACGACTCGGACTCCTATGCGATCGGCGGAAGGGAAAAAAAAGGACGCGTCAGGACTCAGGAGGCAGGACGCAATTTGCGATTAATCTGGACGCCCCGTGCCGACATAACTTAAATGCCACCTCTCAATTGACTGCTGCTTCGCTTGATCAACGCTACCCGACCCACCTTTCCCTCCCCGTGCTCCGTGCGATCCCGCGTCCGACACGTTTCTTTCTATATTCATTGAACGGCCTGGAGCTTGTGCGGCTTACGCGCCCCACCGCATGTCACGAGAAACGTGCCCATCGCCGAGCCGGATGACGAGCGCGTACTGGAGGAAGAGAGCAGCGCCCGCGCCGCGCGCCCGCACGTGCGCGGACTTCGCAGGCAGAAGCGGCCACTGCACGGTGTGTCGGCAACTTAGCTATCGAGCAGAACCGTCTCTGTCCGATGTGCGGCAATGACTGGGTACATCGAGGAACGGGCAGTCCTGAGAACCGTTGCCAGCTATCATGATTAATGACTAATGTCCGAATGACAAGGGCTCCGAGGACATCGCCGCCGCCGCAGCGCGATCGTGGCTATCGTCTTCTGCTCGTTGATTTTTTTTTTTTGATGAGTTTCTTATCGTTATTTACAAGATCTCCTCGGATTTCAGGTGCTGGCGTTCTGCGGTGACGTACGGCCTGCTTATCTCAGGCCGCACTCGCCTCTCGGGTTCCGATTTTGTGCATACTTGTCTTCTTGCAATCATATGCATCCCGCCTCCCCGACGCGTCCGTTTGGCAAGGGAGCTAGGCCGAGCGGACGCGCTATTGTACCCGTGTCGAAGTTCTAGACTGCGGGAAGCAATATGTTGCAGAATTTGTGGACGCGAATATGCCTTCGTGAGAAAAGTCCTAAAGCCTTTTACATGTACCCTTCCTTGCATCAGATAAAATTTCCGGTGTGAGTTTTTCGTTTTCTTTACGCTCTTCTTCGTTCTTTGCTCAAGTCATCCTTCTGGGGGAATCCTTTCTCACCTCTCCACCTGGCAAAGTTACTGCTTCTTCGTCTCTCGACTTTTCCTGAATCTTGGGAATTAATCTCAGCTGCATCCTGGGCATGTTTAGCAGCGAACATACCTTGGCCCGAAAATATTCTCATGCGTTGTCCCCCCAAATCTTCTCCACCCACAGTGCAGTCCGCAAAGACTATTTTGCGACTGCATTCTGACTGATAGTCTGCCGCTTCTCCGGGGTTTCGCCATCGGTGCCGTCGACTACTATGCGGAATCCCAATAGCCCATACAGGACTAGAACGAAGTATTCTTGGTTTTAGCATTGGGGCCTACCCGGATCATGCATTTAACTCTTGTGGCGCTCTTTTGCTTTTCCTCGAATGGATGCAAAGTTACTGATCTTGCGGGTCCCTTTCTCTTTTTCGATCTTGCGAAGCAGATTGATTCTATGCGCCCGTGTCTGCCGCACATTCAAGCCCGACTTCCAATTTGAGAAATGTGCGTGCGCAACGCTATCCTGGCCAGCGCCCAGGATGCGTGCGACGCGGTCACCTGGTGGGAAATGTGCCGCTGCGAACAGGACTCTGCATTTTAAGAATCCTGGGTTCTGGTCTTCGCGACGACCTAGTCCGAGTCCTTTCCTTGGATTCTTTCCTTCGTCCGGATTCTGGAACATTCACCCACTCGTTGTGCGGACCAATATCTGTGCGGTTTAGCACCTGCTGATACACGACTGACGAAGAAGCACTTGCAGATTCTCTGCAGGGGCCACTGGGCGTGCGTTGAAATCACGGGCATCGCACACACAGTGTCCGCGAAGAGCCCAGCAGAAGACGCGCAGGATAGTGATAGGGGCTGGGAGACTCGGATCCGCAGTGCGCGCAAATGGGTATGGAGGCAGACTTGCGAAGGTCGCGCTGTGAAATTGCGCCCGTCGAGCTGGATGCTTGGTAAGGAAACTGTTCCATACATGTGGCTGATTTCTGCGAGTCTATACAACCGTTCGTTGAATTCAAGTGTGATCTGCGTTTGTATTCTGTTACATGTACGTGCCCGGTACCGGGCCGGCGTGTACAGTCAGCCCCAGGCACGTTGCATTTCTGCGAGACTCCGTTGCATCGGCTGCTATCAGATTGCTGGAGCTGCTGTTTCCTTTGTTGGTTGGAGCATCGATGGCTCCCGCATGTGCATACACATACGCCTCTTCCGTCTCTTCATCTTGCCTGTGGCCTGATCCGAGCGAAAGCCTAAGCCTTTCATGCAACTCTAATGACTCCAATGGACCAGGATATTGATAGCTTGAAGTTGGAGCTGTTAGTCAGTCGTACGGATCGTCCCATGTATGCGAGCCGAAGCCGTCGATCCTCGTTCTCGGCCCCCACGTTGCGTTCACGTACGTTTGAGCATTCTCGTCTACTTCAGCATTTTATGCGCTAATGAAATTTAAATATTGCGTGGATAGCTTTGGGGGAAGCAGCGGGCACTTGGTGAATGGATTCGGCTCGTCTGTGTGTTTCTACTGAATTCATGAACGTGGATCTTACACGCGGTAATCTACCATGAAGTGCTCCCATCAAAGACTCCTTTGTCCCCCGTACCGTGTCTGAGTATACTCGGTACCCCCTATCTTCGGCTAGTGTTTCTCGCACCCCGGACCGGCCCCAGCTTCTAGCCGTCGACATCGTGGGCCGAGAGTTTACATTCTGGAGATCTCGACGCGTCAATTGGCTCGGCGCGAACGTGATGACCGGACTCCCATCTGCTGTGGCTTTTTCGTTGAAGCGGCGACTCTTGATAGCTAAACGTTCTCCTTTTTCTCACTCCGATCCACTCGCTATTCTGTTTCCAAGAATATGCGCTTTAACAGAGCAGATTTCAAGTTCCACCTCGAGCCTCAGGCCCGAGGTTTTATATATCCGTCATTACTTGACTTACTCACGCCCACAAGATAGCGACGGCGACGCATTCATATGTGTAATACCGAACATTTGATCTGCAGCTTGATTAGGCTGGCTGTTTTCTGCTCGGCAAGAAGCAATTCATTTAACCATCTGTTCGCGATAGCTCAGATATTCGGGGGGTCGTCTCCGCTTCCTGAGCAGACATCTTGAAATCTGCATATCCCGTCGAGAACCGAAGATCGGACCTTTTTTTCCTGCCATTCTGGCCTGGGCAGAAACAGGATCTGTCGCTTTCGAGGTGCGCGAACACACGGAACAGGCAGCGCGAAAACCGCCGCCGAAACGCCTTCATGGTCCTATTCCTACCTTTTTAAGCACGGCACTTTCCTCGGCCCTGATTCGAAGCATTGCGCCATTTGCCTTTTGCCCGTCAGACTTCTTCGAAGCCTGTACACGGGGGATGGTGAGTCAGAGATGACTCACTATTTTAGATTGTCTGCTCTTTTGTTCCCTCCTGCTGCTCTACCTCTGGTTTCCCCTCCTGCGGCCTCGAGGATCCACATTCCGAACACCCCAATATATCTTGTTCCTTCTAGACCCAACATGTCGGCACTTTTACCATCTATATATTTCCCTTGAAAAGTTTCGCCATTCTCCCACAGGTTTGTTATCTGACAGGTTCTAATGTTTGTGATAGATGCCGTGGAGCAAATTTTTTGTAGGTAAGATATGTTTCCTTCATGCATCTTGCCTACATGCTGCCGTCGTCTCCCGTCCCTTCTAGTTCTTCCGGTACCTAGTAGAGCACCATTTACTCCTGAAAGGACTCCAAGAAAACGCCGATTCATATGTGAACACGATGCAATTCGATATCGAATTGAAAGCGCTCAAAGGCGTTGTCCCCAAACCAGCATATTAGTGTCGCGACCTGTGGAGTTGAAATGATTCTGATTCCTCTTCAACAAATCCAGACCGAACCACCCACGTTACATTCGGAAAGGAGACGGGGGTGGAAGAGCATGATATTCGCCCCGGAAGATCCGCAACAGCCCTCAGTCAATCGCCCACATCGACGATCCCTATGTATTTACACGTGTGGTCGTTCCGAGTGCTTCCCATTTCCCCGATATTGTATCCTGCCAGCATAAGTGGAACTTGAAGGCGCGTCGTGAAGAAGATGGATCTCCGATTTGAGTATATTTATCAGATGAATACGATCGTAGGAAGTCCGATACGACCGAGGAATATCTTGCTCTCTTTAGTCTATACATATATTGAACGCATTAGTTTATAGTGCTAGCCCGAAATTCGCTAGGAAACGTGCAGTCGAATCTTTGGTAATGCATACTTCAGACAACACCTACATTAGATGGTATACGTATCTCGGCTCCTCCAAAGCATGGTGTCCATGATCGTGCATTGCAAAAAACATGCCGGAAAGAAAGTTTATAACTTCATGTTCACCGCCAAATCGCTGGACGGCCAACATATGTATAATAGTTGCGGAAACCAACGATCAATGCGACTGTCTACTAGAAATCCTGACGCGCTTCTTGTGTCCTTCTCGTCCAGGAGAATTTCAGAATGTTTTGAAAAGCATGCGTCTTCGTACGTTGGGGAAGAAGAGAGTGAGTGGCGCCCGGGCGGCGCGCTCTCGCATGAGTCGGGAGCGCGATCGGCTAGACGTCGATCACAGATCGGCAACTCGGCCAGAATGGCCCACGAATTGCCGATATTCGTGTCTCTCTTGTCTCTTGCTCGATGCGTCCGTTCTCGACGTTCTTAACTGTTTTTTGACTTGTCGATGTCGGCGAGGGATCAACGACAACATGACAACTCTTCGGTTTATCAGGACAATACTCTGGCAGGAAACGATGGGTGAACGAGACTGCATCCTAGCACCATGCACGAATTCTTCGCCGGAAGCATCGGTGTGTATCCATCTTATTTCTCTGCTTTTTAGGAGACCGAATTTGGTTGCGCATTGTAATACGCACGTGCCAGTAGGGCAGCCTCTTGACACCGCAAAGGTACGTACACAGATTGCTCCGAGTGAGTAGCATCTATTTTTCAGGATTTTATGTTGAATTGACGAATCTGGATGAACACAGAAAGCAACTATGGAACGCAACGATGATGTTCGAAAATACGTCCTTTTCAGAAAGGTCCTGCGGACGTTCTCTCCCGAGCCATGCGTAAAAAAGCGGCCTTGCTCTTTAAAAAGGTAAGTACCAGACACCTCGCGCTCAGTATCATTGCCGTCTTTATTTAACTGTCATAGTTTTGAAAAACGGCTAGCCCCCTGATCGTTATTCCCGGTGTCAAATGCCTACTGCTTACTACCTATTCTATTTCTATTATGTTTCAAAGTACGCCATCTCTCCGTTCTCAGATTTGTCTCTAAGGCAGAAGCAGGTACCATGGCTGGTGCTGCGAGCTTGATTCCTGCGGGACTCGGTAGGTTTATTTTTATTCTCTTCGCTTTCGCTCATTTGACCAACACGATTTATAGTCGACTCACCCGAGTGCGACTCTTGGGAGGTTAAGCCGAAGAGAGGTAAGCTTTCTTGCACTCTTTGTACCTTTGTGACGCTTGAACTACACTGATAACGTGCTGTTGGTGTATTTCAGCAGGAGGCAGCGGATTTCTGAGCTCTACATGCGACGAGCTCGGTATGTCTGGAACATCAATGTTCCTGATGAGATTGCTCACGCGACATTCTGACATTCGGGGACTCTACTTTCAGAACTCAACTTATGAGCGTGAATTGCCATTATGTATATTGACTCAGGAGCTCTACCTTCGAGCAGGCTCGCAAGATCGGAACTATTCCATGTTCGAGATGGCGATTGTCCAAGGTATGCGTACAAAAATATAAGATATGCACTATATACAAAACGATTAACTTGCAGGTCAACAGAAACAAGGTTGTACGAAGCGAAGCCGAAGATGCGAAGTTAATAAATGAAGATGGATGAATCGACGAGTTTGGAGAAGACTGGAAACAGAAGATTGAGATGAGACTGACAGAAACTGACAGAAACGGAAAGATAGGGAAGAATATCAACGAAGAAGCCGGACAACTATGCACAGGTATTGTGAATGTGTAGGGATGAAATGATGCAGGGACGAAGGATTTGGGGGTTGTGCAACCGGTGACCAGTCGCTCCTCTGGGCCTTCATTTCACTCGAGTTTCGGGCTGAGGCCTCAGTTCGCGAAGAGCCAGGCCATGGTGCTCTTGCACTGTTCGGGGATCTGGAGAGTTCGGTCTACTCGGAGAACTCTGAAGCACGGTGCTCGGGCACGCGCTGGGCGGAGCAGCGTCGCAGCGCGGCGGAAAATCGAATAGTGGCGGACAAAAAACAAAGCAAGACGGATGGAGCACCAATGGTTATCGGGTATCGACTAGAAGATCGATCGCTTGTCAGCATACCAAGCATCGCCTAGCGAACGAAAACAAGGCGCACCGCCCCCCTTAAGCAATTCTCATCATCTCCAGCTCCCTCCTTATTGTTCATGCGATCTAGTCGCCTTTGTGGCGCTGAGCCTCCTCTGCGGACGTCTGTCTCTCTGCGGCGAGAAGAAACTGCACTGCATCGCCGGGCATGCCCACAGTCCAGCGCAGCGGCATCTGCGGCGATCTCGGTGTCGATGGCACTGCGAGCGACGCCGATGTGGACATAGACGAGCCAGTGGAGGAGATGGACAAGAACGAGACCGCTGGAGACGTCGCGTAGGTAGGGACCGAAGGATCCGGCATCGGTGCATGCGCATCCTGGCTGCCTGGCGATGTCGATGCGTAGGCGCGCTGGCTGCTTCCGGAGAACTCGTCGCCCCCGTCGGAAGCCACCTCATTATCGTCATCACTCCAGTTCGATTCGGAATCAGCGGAGTAACCAGAACATTCGGATGCAGTGTAAAAGGTGTCGTCGTCATCATCATCCTTGAAGTCAACGCCGTCCACGAAGTTGAGACTGTCCTCGAGAATATTGACCTCGTCTTCGGAGAAATAGGTGAGCGCGTCTTCATCTGCCTCTGCCACCAGGGCCTCTGTTTCTTCGTCCTCGATACCATCGCCAGTGTATTGTGATGCGATTGATGGAATTGTGCTCGGAATCGAGGCCGATGGCTCATTTGTCGGATGTGTGCTGTGCCAGGTGCGGGTAACGTTGGCGGCATCAGTGTCATGCGCGACGGTCTGAGGCGGGGACGAGGGTCGGAAGAAGACGGCGGGGCGGGAACGTGAGCCGGCGAAGTGGTTGAAAGAAGGGGGTGGAAGACTAGATGGGCTCGGTGCGCGCGCCCAGTTACGCCCCTTGGTGCTGTCGCGGTCGAAACGGTCGAAGAAGCCAGGGGAGAGACAGGCAAGGCCGGAAGATGTGGATACGGATGGAGCAGGGGCAAGAGGATCAGTCGGAGCGGGGCGAGCAAAAACCGGAGAGCGAGTGCGGATTGGCGCGCCGATGGCGCGTTCCGAAGAAAGCAGGTTGCCGCAGTCGTTTGGCCCGAGCGCGTCTGGGTGTGCGGGACGTGGCTTCGCTGTCGGGAGCCTAGACTCTACCGCGACAGGCGAGGTGACGCGGTCGTCGACGCGATGCACGTCCTTCCAGAAGGGCGCGATCTGGGCGAAGGGAGGATCGAATGGTCAGCAAGGCGGAGAATGATGGAATGGAATGCTTACTTCCTCGAAATGCTTGAGAGCATTGCGGAACACATGTGGACGTGTGGGGCGGGGCTCGTGCAGCTTCATACTTTGTGCGTGAGGCTTGAGCGCGCGTTGAGGCTTGGTTGAGAAATCGAAGCCAAACTCTCGCTCGAAGTCGAACGGGCTGAAGTTGAAGCTCGTCGGTGCCTTCGCATGCATAGACGCGTACGTGTCGAGGGTAGGGAATCCGTACAAGCCCGGCATTGTGAGTGGTTTGGAGGAGCGAAGAATGGTACAGAGGATGGCTAGTTGGGAGCGGGTGCGGAGGCAAACTGCAGAGGCGGGTGCTGATGGGTGCTAAGAGAGAGGAGGGAGCGCGTCTCTTTCTTTCTTTTTATGTGGCTGAAAGTCTAAGTGGTGGAATGGTGGCCTTCCGTGGCTTCGTGCACCGCCCTGGTGATTAGGCCTTAGCAGTAACATAAAGGCAGTCCGGAAACGGCATCCCGTTCAATGGGGCGCTAGCTCTACACGTGTGTGTGGCCTCGCCGGGGTCAGACGTCCCTTGGTGTATTTGCCCGTATTAACGATTTTTCTGGAAAACAAATGTTTTGTTTTACATTAGGAATCTGTACATGTACGTGCAGACAAAAGGAACACGGTAGAATGAGAAGCGCATGTTTCCTCGATTATAATCATGTGGACATGAAGGTCTTTATGTGCCTAAAAGTCCATTTCTCCTTTGTATTGGCACGGCGGGAACCGCGTGTCCTCTAAGCAAGACGCGCATCAAGGAAACGCGTTACGTAACGTCACGCATCGCGATGCGTGGTGTCTTTGATTTTCAGTGATCCAGGCCAGAGCGGACTCCACGCTTCCAGCAGTGCTTAGAGCAGTGCGATAAATGGCTTCCTAGTAATCACACGCCGAGCGGTAAAATGAAATTGAAGAACAGTTTTCGGAGAGCAGTGGCATTATTTTCTTCAAACATCAAAATAGAAGCTTCAAACATAAGTTTACTTACACAAAAATAAAATGCCCTGAATAACATAACAACCTACCAGTGATTTTCACTTTAGCAACTTGAACTTATTGGCCAAATCAGACAGTATTACTTATCAAAAACCACTCTCCGGACTCTCCTTCATCAAAAAGAATACCTTCTCAAATTATTGCCTCCAGGCTGGATTGAACAACCGACCTCACCATTATCTCTAACATACGAGTGGCGCGCTCTACCACTGAGCTATAAAGGCCTTGAAACTAAAGTTTGGGATAAAGGATATCAGTTATTTATGGGACAGGTTGTGATGAAAAGGTGTATATACATATCAATAGGTTCAAGCTTACTAAAATTGCAGAAATTCTGACAACTTCTGAGAGCATGTATACATTGCTTGATTTCAGAGATTGGATCAAGCACTCTACAAGGTTCATTTTTTAAATACATGAGCTGCTTGGTTCATTATACAGAATTATTTCACAACTTGAATGAAAGGAAAATGTGAAGAATTGAGTGAGCAACATGTTTTTCAAAGCTCTGAGGCCAAAGAAGTTGATATTTTAAATTTGAATACTATTTCTGAAAATGGAAATATGATATGAGAATTGTTTGAAAGCATTGCATGGGCATATCAACCACGTGACGTCCCAATACAATTGAAATTAGCTCAAATCAAGGATATTTTTGGAAACTCATCTGTCAAAACGCAAACTATCTTGCAGGAGCGCTTCATTGCTAAACACTCTCATGATCTCTTCGTGCTCCTTCGTTTCCGAACTTTGGCATTTTGATGGCGCCAACTTTGAAAGGTAGTAAAGTGATATTTCAATAGGCACCGGCCTTTCCGGTCATTGCGATGCGGGCTGAAGGCGGCGCGCACTGGCATGCTGACACGCGGCGCCTTCTCATCGAAGTTCTCTCCACATCTTTCATGACGCCAGCTGGATTGCAGGCCAGCTCCTGAGTCGTGCAGCAATGTTGCTCTCTTTTCCAAAGGCCGACGCTTTGTCGAATGTATTATCGATCCCGGAAGAGATTCTTGAACGCATCATCTCACTTGTCCTCCAAAGCTGCTCTTTTACTACTTTTGTTGTCGACACGCAAACATCATTTTCTAGCAACAAAAACCCGACGTCTTTGCTACTTGTTTGTAAGATTTTTGAGCGGATAGCCAAGCCTCTTGTCTATACAACTCTGTATCTGCGGACGCGCGAACAGGCTGCTAAGCTCGCCACGACGCTCACCGCACAGCCTCAGTTCGGCGTGTACATACGCGCCGTCCGTGTAGACGGGCCGTCGGCCAGTGGAGCGCTCAGCGTCGCTGCACAACTCCTGACGGATCTTCATTCAGGCCGTCCTCTCGAGATCCTGGACGTCAAGCTCGTGGACGATCGCACGGACTGGCTCTCGGGAAAAGCGGACCTTGAGCGGCTTTGCGCCGCGATACGCCACACGCCGGACGTACGGCGGCTCATCATCCGGCAGAGCGGATATCTTTCTTCCAATGCGATGGCCTCCTTTGTTCACGCGCTCGCTACGGGCGTACGGAAATGGACCAGTTTGGTCGGTGTGTTACTCTCGGCTCTGCGAGGCGTCTTTTCTTATGCTTGCACAGGAACAAGTAGATTTTCGGTATAAACCGACACCGCTCCCACTGCCTATTAGCAACGGCCGTGATCCGCTAGCAACTGCACTCGCGTCCTCACCTCATCTCAGAGTTGTCCGCGCCCGCAGGCCTACACTACTGAACACATTTCTGCTTGACGTCGCAAAGAACCCAGTTCTAGAGCGTATCGAACTACTTGATGGAACAGACATGCCAGACGCCATACCTACGGTATCCAGTCCCACAACGATGCAAATACAAAAGCCCTATTCCGCTTGCGATGGTGTCGCGTTCAAGTCGAGTTTGGACGTTTCGTGCGCAGCTTGGGAGGCTTTTCAAGTCGCCGCGGCTGAGCTCTCGGCGCTGCCTCAGTCGGTGTTCGCAAGCCAAGCGATGGAGCATCCGCGTCTACATGAACTTGTTCGTGCGGGGCGTCTGCACCTCATTCTCGAACGGTCCTGTGAGTGGCGTAGATGGTTGGACCGCGTCATTACGGAGGAGCAGCGCACCCTCCCTGTATCCGAATCTTCCGGCGGATGTGGCGACTATCTCGATACTTGTGCAGGACGCTGAATAGGCAATTTATAAGAAGAAAACTCTGTCGCTGTCCCGGCTTCATTTCGGTATGTTTCAATGTTCCTACTAATGACGCCGGAGCACTCATATTCCAGTCTTTCTATAGTCTGGTTTCTCCCCCTTCTCGTTTGCGCTGCAGCCATTTTTTGCTCGTGTTTTCTTGTCTTCACCTTCGGACGTTTTGGGTTCTATGTGTAGTTCCTCGCGCCTTGAATTAAAAATGCGTCACTCTCAAACAAAAATCCATCCATCTTGTACAAGAAGCGTTTCTCTGTATTGTATCCACTGCACCCGTCATTTTTGTTCTCTTCCCCCCAATTTTGCTTATCATAGTGCCATCATAGGTATCATTTTCTCGTCTGAGCCACTTCAGGCTGTATCTCCATATTCCACTATAGGTATTAGCTATCCATGCCTTACACGATATTGTATCCAAAATACTGGCGGTGTTCCGCTCACGACGCATAACGCCGCTGTCATCGAGGCAAGTGATTGAGGATCGAGATCGGCGCGCTTCTCTTATTATGTTTATAGATAGTCTGTATGTGGCTGGTGGACAAAGTCTCTACTGGTCTGTAAATGGGTTTTTAATTTATCGCTGGCGGAAACTGTAGCAAGAGATGGTGCGCATAGCAATGAGGATAGAGTTACGTGGGTACGTGATACGGAAATACCTGTCACCAGCCCATTCGAGTTATAAGAGCCTCCAAAACTAGTGTATAATTAGAGATTTCACAAGCCACGCGTGCCTTTCTATGCAATAATAAGTTTGCTATTAGCAACATGTACAGCACGTCTTCGCTAAGGATAAGAATACGCTTGACGAACGTACAATTAAGGCAAGCGCACCAAGGCATGAGTGCTTTTCATGAGTGCATTTCTTGACGCTAAGATGACTCTGCGTAGGCCCCGTATTCTGCTAACTTGAAGCTGGTGTGAATGGGAAGCATCGCCTTTACATGCTCAAACTTGAAACATGAGATGCATCCAAGAGGTGATTAGCATGTAGATACTTCGCAGTACTGACAATACGACCGTCGACTTGGACTTTGGTAGATTTGTAAAGCGTCTGGCCGAACCAAACGTAGCCGTAGGAATAATTTATGCACGCAGCGCGCGGGACCGGAGAAGGTATAGTCGAAGATCATACGAGGACGGGGAAATGTTAAAAGTCTGCGTTCGGGACGAAAGTCACGTTTCAAGACACCCGTTCGGTTGGAAAGTTGAATATCAACTTGTCCGCGGGGATCTCACCCGTCTTCTTCAGGACAGTAGAATGAGGTACCAGCGGCCGCTTTTGATAACCAAACAGAATAAGAATAGACCAGAAAGTGATTACTAGTAACACTTTTCTAGAAATCAGGACAAAGCGGGTGTCATTAACAATTTGAGAAGAAAGAAGAGAAGAAGAGATATCAGCGTGAGGCACAGGAAACAAATCATAAAATCATAGACATCTCAGAGCAACGGAAAAACTCCAGGCTAGTAAGATTCACGTCGACATGGAAGAGGCGCGCAGCAATGAAGGCTCGGTTGTATTGGAAATACAGGGAAGACTCACCTAATTGTACACAAAGTTTCTTCATGCGTAGCCCATAGATAAAAAGAGACTGGACTGAACTTCTAACCAGTCTCGTTACAGAAATTATTTAGAGAAGTCATCGCAAAGCAAAGATTTCATTGAGCGATGCGTCCCAAATTCCCAATACCGGTCAAATTAAAGAACAACTGCCCGTGAACGATGCATCGCGACTAACCAAATCCTTGTTCTGAATCAGGCTTTAAGATAGCAAAAAAAGAACATGCACGAGCTGCACGACGTTGTGTACAAAGGGCACAGTCTGAAAGAAAAAAAGGTGTAAGTATGTTGGATGTTGAGTGCAAGGCTCCAGCAAAACGCATGTGGTGACGCTGCCGCCGCCGCCTCGCAGGGCGTTGCCGAAAGCGGCGATGTCTGGCGATGTCGACTAAACAGTCGCCGGTCACGACTACCCGTGAATTGACAGCGACCCCGTCGGTCCCTTCATGCTCCCGTAAAATTCGGATGGCGTCCCCGTCGTTGAGCTCGCCGTCGTCGTCGGCCGTCGTCATACCGCGTCCAGGTAAATCAATCCTCAAGAAACCACCGCCGCCACAGCAATCATTCTTCTCCTTGTCGCGTCTATCACGTCTCTTGCCTTCCCAAAACCCGTCGTCGTCATCGCCGACAGGTGCTGCAGGTGCCCCCGACGAAAACTTGAAGAGGGCGCACTTCTTCCTCCCGCATCTTGCGACGGTTTACCCCATCTCGGCCGCGAACCCTCCATGCAGCTTAATTACGAAGGAGGAGAAGAAGTCAATCGATGCACGTGAGGCAGAGCGGAGGCGGCGCATCTTGAGAGGTAACTCGTTTGGACAAGGGAGTAGTGAGACGGAGGAATGGTGGTCTGTGGACAAGGTTGAGTCGTTTTACCAGGAGTGTTGTATTGGTCGCGAGGAGCAACCCCACTCTGGTATCTCCGCCGCTTTGAAGGTGAGTCCTGTTTTCTCTCTGACATGTACATCTAGCTAATGACTACGTTGGTGTCATCAATGTCTTATCAATCTGAAGAGAGCCTCTGGAAGCAAGGGTCGTTCGCTCGACCTGTCCGGTGTGGTAATTACGCCAGGTCAAGCTGCGACGCTGTCCGACGTATTTTCGGTAGAATGGGGGCTCCGAAAGTTGTTCTTGAAGGAGTGCGACCTTGACGAGAATGTTTGTGATTTTGCTATGTTTCTTATATCAATGTTCATGAGTTGTGCCATAGAATCTAAAACCTCTTCTCCACTCGCTGTTAATCCCTGGGACGTTGAACTTTCTGTCGGTTGCCTCAAATCGACGTTTGAAAGCGCCAGCTTTTAAGCTGATTAGCGCGTTTATGCAAAAGGCGAAGAATCTGCAATTTCTGGATCTGTCACAGAACTCCCTAGACAAGAAATCGATCGAGTACATAGGCGCGTCCTTGAAACCAGCAAATGCACCTGGCCTCGTTTCCCTTCGTTTGGACGACTGCTCGCTGCGGCCGGCTTCTCTAGAAACTCTTGGTGGGTTATTTCCCTCCGTTAAGGGTGTTTGTTCATTGCATTGAATATTCGATTACTTAGCACAAAATGTACGCACATCATCCCTGCGCAATATCTCGCTCCGTCACAACCGCATATCCGCCTCAGGCGCTGTCGCGCTTGCCCTCATGATCAAGGATTATCCCGACACCATGCCCGCTCACAACAGTTCCTCCACATCCTCACCGTCGTCCACCGCCTCTTCTCCAACCTCCATTTCTAACTCTCTCTTCAGCACCCTCTCACCCCCATCCACGCCCATGACTGCGTCCCCGCCTCTCACTCCAACCAGGCAAACACTAGGTCTCTCACCACATACTAACCCCCCATTAATGACTCGCGCAAACGTGCTTCCGCCGCCGCCGCGGCAAGGACCCATGCCACCTCCGCCCGTGCACCCCGCAAATGCGCCCGTGCAGACGACGTATACACCGTATATCCCACGAGCACGGCGTGCCATCGCTGCCGCAACAGGCGCTGTCGCATCGGCGCGGGCCGTGCAGCACGCGACGCGCGCACCGGACCCGCTATCCGCGACGGGTCACCAGGTGCCGATCATCACGTCCTCCGCGCAAGGTGGAGTGACGACGCGCCATCCTGTGATAGCAGGGTCACTTGTGCCTGCGCTCAAGGAGCACAACGCTAGTGGACCGAGCGCGGCGCTGCTAGACAAAGTACGTGCGTTGGATGCGCTTCCTCGTCTGGGCGAGCTACGTACGCTGGACCTGAGGGGAAATGATATCAGGGTGGGTCATTCAACTTTTTCTTGCACGATATAGTACTAAACTTTTCGGTAAAAGACCGGCATCCAATACATCGCACAGGTCTTGAAGCGCAATCGTACATTGAAAGTCTTGAATCTGAGCGAGAATAAAATTGACGTACAAGGTCTGATGGGTATCGCTGAGTCTCTGGTATGTAAATTCACCTGCAGCTTTACATTAGAAATTGTGTTGAAGTTTTTTGTCTCAGAAATATAACTTGACATTGGAAACTCTTGATCTCAGTCGAAATCCTTGCTCGGGACCTTCGCTCGAAGGGGTGAGGCCCTCGTCTGTTTCGCGTTTGAAGTCTGACTAACAAAATATCCAAAGATCCAATCTCTTCGGACCGCCTTCACCCTCAACACGTCGCTTAAGCGGCTCTTCCTTTCAGCGACCTCCCTGACGTCCAGCGGTGCAATCGCGCTAGCGGAGTTCCTCCCAGAGTCGACGTCCTTGTTACACCTTGACCTCACATTAAATAACCTGGACTTGGCTGGCGTGATGGCACTGAGTGGGGGCCTGAAGGCGAACCATACTATGCGCTGCCTCGACTTAAATATCCCGCCGGATGACGAGGAGTTTGCTCGGTACGTGCCGTTGTGTTTCCCTGTCTTATGTCAGATGCTAAGAGTTGATAACTCACGTATAGAATGTGCAGAGATATTTTGAACACATGCGTACGCAATACGGAAGAGGCTGAGCGGAGCTCACAGGCCGTAAGCTCAGGTCGGGGTATGGGCAAGGGCGTGTGGAACATGATCGAAGAAAGCGAGCTGGCAAAGACATTCAAGAAGGGGCAGGATAAGAAGGTATGCAACGTGTTTCTATCGGTCCAAGTGTCGGATCCTAATCGGTTTTTATAGGTTGACGAGGACCTCGTCGCTCAAGCGAAGGTGTGCCAAATTCTGCTTGAGGAGCTGCTGGTGCGGCTGCAGTCTCCCCGCCTAGCTCAGAACGGCGAGTCGTTTTACGACGCCTCCGCTGCTGAGCTAGTCGACCGTTCCAAAGCCGCTGTCGTTTTGCTTGGGGACGTCATTCAAGCCACCGCCGATCCGATCTTAATCGAGGAACTCTTCTTCCTTAATGACTCCATCACGAACCTGATCACGCAGATCGACGAGGCGCGCAAGGGCACACTTTCTAGTGCTAACGGCAATGGCACTTTGACGCAGACCACCGGTCCCCCGCAGGCAAGTACAGGCGCTTGACTTGATCTCGACTTCCCGCTGAAGCTGAAGACTTTACGCAAATTCCTGTACAGGTCAAGAAGACATCGAAGGTAGACGTCAAGCTGAACGGCCTACGGCTGCACATCCCATCCGAGCTCCCGGGAGAGTCCGAGCAGAGCGAGGACGAAGCGGAGGCGCTCGAGACTCCGAGGATCGACAAGGGCAAAGGCCGCGCGAAGCCCGAGCCAGAGGTGCACGAGAAGGTGTTGAGTCCAAGCTTCGTCCTGTCAGGCTCCGATGACGAAGATGACGAAGAGCGGAAAGTTGGTATCGTGACCGAGCCGGACAGGGAGGTGGAGGGTCCTTCGCCTATCGGCCTGTAAGTAATCCTCGTTCAATTCTTGCTCGAAGACATCTAAAGGGGTTTTTTTTTCTGCTACCACAGGTCGAAGGTGATGGTAGCGGAAGAAGGAGAGATCTTTAGAAAGGGTACGGTGCTTCTCGGACCAGAGGAGATGGAGGGCGAATACGATGGAGATGAGCTTCGCATCGAGGTGCGTCGTTGCATCCGTCCTGTATCCTCGTCTAGTGCAATGCTGATGAGTTCCATAGCTCCTGGAAGCGGAGGTCAAGCGACCACCACCCCGCTCGCTGAGTGTCGATGAGTTTGGGATGGAGCTGCCGGAGCTCCCAGATTCGCCGGGCGTTGAAACCGATAAGATGCTGTCTCCAACGAGTCCGCACGATCCCTCCAAACCCTCGCTACGACCCTACCTACGGCGCTCGCGGTCCTCGTCCTCGTCTCCACCGCAGGCGAGCCCGACGGCTTCTAGTCCGGGACAGGCTGAGAGCGCCATTAAGGGACTTCAGAGTCCCACCGACGTGCCAAGGCCGGGTCCGTCTACGCCGATTTCGCTTGCGCCGGTGCAATCTCCCGTGGGTGCTGGACCGATGCCGTACCTTCCCCGACGCCGGTCGTCATCTGCAAATACCTCTCCAGAACTGTAGATAGCTTACATATTGATGGCAAATAGTATTATACCTGTTGGTTACTTTTTCTTCTGGACTTCATTTTCAATTCTCCATTCACACGTAACGCGCTTGCCTTGCATGCATATTTAGCTCGTCCGTCGTTGAATTTGCATTGATAACAACGGATAGGATTCACTCACTTAATTTTTTTTTCATTTTTTCATTTTTTCTTCATGAAACTGCTACGTTTATCACCCGCGGCTTACTAAGCCATGTACCTCGAGTTCGCCTCGGAACTTGTACTGTGCTCCCAACTTCCCAAGTGATTGTACCTTGAACTACTTAAATACCAAAACGTTTGGGTTGCCAGACGCCGATTATTCTTGGTTCACTAGAGAACGTGCGCGCCGACCTTGTGTCTCCGAGGGTCATCTGCCGATGAGCGCATCAAATATCAAAAGCAAAGCTTGCCGACTGGCAGTCAAGGCCGCTTGTTGTGCCGCTCTCCCGCATTGTTTCAGATGAGAAGGAAAGAGATTGCGCTGTAATGAAAAGCGGGGGAAAAGGTATAAGTACCTGACTCCTGGACGCGCTGTCTCTTTCCATCGCTGCCACCACAAAATTCGTGGGCATGATGCGAACGAGCCGATCCTCTGGCGTCCTCGGGGGACTACTTGTATTGCTATTGCTCTTGAACGTGGCCTCTGGTGCTTCTCTGACTAGTTTTGTCAACCTGTTCATTGGGACATCGTCTGGTGCTAACGGTGGCAGCGGAGGAAATGCTTTCCCGGGTGCCGCAGTGCCCCATGCTATGGTAAAGGTGAGCTGACTTCCTTTATTGAATATACATGTAGACAGACGGCGCTAACGGACGAATTTCTGAGGTTGGCATCGACGTTGATGAAACCCCGAGACAGGCTGGTTATATTGACGACAACTCATCTATCACTGGTTAGTGCTTTTAATGCCTGGCTTGAAGATATGTAATAAAGTTTAATAATTCGATGCTAGGAATTTCACTCATGCATGATGAGGGAACCGGTGGAATACCGCCGGTGGATACGGATTTTTTCCTCTTTTTCCCCTTTCGAATTGCACTTTTGAGGACTGTCCAGTCGGTATCAACGCAAGAAAAACTCTTCGTGCTGCTGGCGCTGATGGTAATTTACAAGAACAAGATCATCGCAAAACTGACTGATTACTTTTACACAAGCGGCAACGCCTGGATATTTCACGACAACATTCATCAACGACATCAAGTTGGAAACGACGTCTACTAGGAGAGCGGGCTTGATCCGCTTCACATACCCCTCCGACCTGAATGAGACTTCCGTAGTTGTAGATTTGACGAACGACCTTCAAAGATCATTTGAAGGGGGTACTCTGGAGATTGATTCGTCCTCAGGAAGAGTGACACTCAGTG